>ML364726.1:0-57872 GCA_005239505.1 Nicotiana paniculata
TGACGGTGAAACCTGAAGATTAGTAGAAAAGAAGAGCTTGCGAGAGGTAAAAGCTTAGGAGATCAGAAGAAAGTGAAAGTAAAGTTTGATTCAACAAGGAGAAGGCCTATTTATGGATTTACGGCGACGGTTCAACAGCACTAGTGGCCGACCATCAAGTGACGCTCATTAATGATTTGGGGAACCGTACCGACGGGACGTTTCAGTTACTTCCATCGCTTACATCGCGAGGATGATGTCATAATTTGTCGAGGTCCAAAAAATTGAAAGCTCAATTCGTTTCTTGTCATTACACTCCAAAAAATAAGGGGACTATCTGTATACGGTTGAAATCGGGGCCACCCAATTTCACTATTTGATCAAGATCAGAATGTTGCATCGAAGGCCAACTTCGACTGAATCAAGAGGAAAAGGCACCGAGTTCGAGATCGAGGTTGGTAACAATCGAAGCCAAATGAGACAGACACCGAGTAATATCGGAGACATCACAATAACGGAAAGGCGAGATATCCGTGATTAGTCGAAGCTCATGGCGAGAATCTCGGAATGGATCAAATCAGAAACGGTCAATCAGCTAATCATAGGATTTCCTTCCGTAATTAGAGTTATACCATAAATAGAATTTCTCTACTATATAGAGAGAAGTTCTAATCATTTGTAATCATCATTATTCACAGAGGTAAAAGCACTATAACTCTTTCCTTATCGCCCACATTATTGTTCATCAGCTTGCTCTATTTTCTAATTGTTCTTGTACCTACCAGCTCGAGAGTACTTCGACTCGAGGGCTGAGTTCTGTCTGAACAAGTGGTTTGCTTTACTTTTAATTTAATTCTGTCGTTTATCTTCTTATTTATCAATTTGTATTGAGTGAAATCACATATCCTTAAAACCACAATATAAGTTTAATTGTTATCCAAATTTTAGGGTAAACAATACAATAAACATAAAGCCATAAACTTTCGAACTAACAACCTTCCGAACCCAAAAATTTCATAAACTTCTGAACCGCTAAACTTTTGAACTCGTAAACTCTATAATCTATAAACCTGCAAACTTCCAAACACATAAACTTCCGAACTCAACTCTGGAACTCGTAAAATTTCGAACTTGTAAACTGATAAATGAAAAAGCAAGAACTGAAAATATAAAAAAATATTTTTTCCATGAGGGTGGGGAGGTGACGCGGTTGGGGTGGGTGCGTGGCGAAAATGAAAAAAACATAAAATTGAAGTTGGAGGGGGTTGGGGTTAGATATGAGGGTAGGTGGAGTTTTTAAAAAATATTTTCCTAACTTTTTTCAGGGAAACTATTTTCCTCCAATTTCATAAAAATATGATATTTAGGAAAATATTTTTCAAACTATTTTGTGTAACCAAACAGTAGAAAATGAAAAAATATTTTCCACCGCAGCAGACACACCCATAATGTATCCAGATAAGATACTGTATGTTTTCATTACTTGTAATGTGACAAAAATTTAATTTATTTACGTAGTATATTAGTAGTATTCAATAACAGAGAACAACCTTTTACACAGTAGTAAAGATAGAAATATTATGACCAGTTGACTAAGATAAATTGTGGTCTTTAAAAAATTGGAGTTCCCCAAAATTCACCAAACTTTTGTCATGTTATGATCAGCACATGTTTGAAATAATTACACGTAACATGAATAATTGCATCATCATGTTGCAAGTTAAAAGTAGATATGAGAAAATGACTTGCAAATATTCTTATTCATGCGTAGCCTGATACATAAAGCTAGCATCAATTGAAAGCGACTTAGTACATGATCGTGTAGAGTGATAAATATTCCTTTATTCTTAATTTTAAATTTTAGATTTGAATCTCAAATATAAAATCACAGTTGATAGAAAACTTTTCACTTCCAATATGAAATTTTTCACTACAAATTCAAATTTAATAACACTTCGATATAAATATCGAACACATATAAGAAAAAGTAAAAGTTGAAAGAGATAGGATCAGTACTAATCAACAAATCGAGAAAACTAGAAATTATAGTAAGTGGAGTCTGATTTTTACTGGGTGAGGATGAGTATGAGGCAACATTTGAAGTGCAAATAATTATCTGTACCAATATATATACATTAAATAAATAAAAAAACTAAGTATATATATTCCATTTATTACAAACATCCTCTACGTGGAACTTTGCTAAATCCTAACAGTGATGCAAGAAAGCACACTTTCGTTTACCTTATATTTCTGTTTTATAATGTATCAAATTCATTTATGTCTGCTGTGATAGGTACATATAGGTTAGTGGGAGATCTATCACGAAATGTAGTGGATTAACTAAAATCTAGAGAAGTTCACTTCTGGTCAACAAATGTCCCGAAGGTTCTAATTCTCTTTAATCACTATTAAGGATTTAGTATTACAAGTTCTCTTAATTCCAAGCAAGTTGGAATTGGTTATAACGGATCAACGATGTTATTTTATTTACAGGTTGTTTGGATTATCGTTATATATCATTCCATAATGTGTCGTATTGTATTGTATTTTATTGTATAGTTTGACGAATACAATGTTGGATAGATTAGATCGTTTGCCGTTGTTTCATGACGTCACGCACAAATAATATAAAGAACAAAACTTGCAATATTACTGAGAAAAGATAAGATAAGGAGTAGCTTTATTATATAAAAGAGTAAGGTAAATAATAAAATATAATTATTTAATAATAAGAAAGAGCAAGATGAGAGAAAAAAGCAAGGTAATGACACCATCACATCAATTCCGTAGTTCCATAAAGTGGCACGATTTAACGATATGATATAATAAAATATAAGTAACAATCAAAATAAATATTGTATTTAAAATAACAATACGAAACTATACCACAGGTAACAACCCTCCAAATAAGTTGAGTAATTTTACATCTTCTTTCTTCGAGCTTTGGACCTATCCCTTGCATCTGGGGGGATGGGGGGAAACTAAACCTAGATGTGAAAACTAAATTAAATAAATAGACAAACCCCAGATGGGGAAAGGAACCTGATTTTGTTTTCGAGCCTTTATTTTAGTAGTAAAACATAGATAAAGATTGAGGAAATCTGACCTAATTGGATGCTTATGATTAAATTTGCAATAACAAATGTCTTCTTTAATTTATTTCATACACTGAGATAAGTCTTAATCAACCAATAACTGCATCACTTTAGGATGTCACTGAGACATAATTATCGTGATTCATTAAGATACATTTCACCTGCCAAAACCATAGGAAATTAACGCGGTTTCATTTGTTGGTAAAGGTCAGAGAATGAATTTAAAAAACAACACAAATGGTGAAGACGCAAGATAGAGACTATATATTATATATCTAGCTAGTCAAACAATACTTAAATATTTAAGCAGGGTTAGCATCAGACATAATATATGAAATACTTAAGTGCTTCAATTCTCTTCAAAACTGAATCTAGTAATGATAATATGTTTATATACGATACGACACCGCTTGAATATATACAAAATAGACATCAATATCAATGTGAGACAAGAAATAAAGTTTAATTTATTAGAATATTCTCATGATATCACTGAACTCAAACCAGTTAAGTTGGGATAACATGTCGATACCACTCGCATTAAATTTTACATATATACACCAGCTCCGTATTAACATTATGATACCAATTGATGAAGAAATAAATGCTTATGTTGGAGGTATGTTAATGGTTCTTGTTATACTTGAACTAAATTAAACTGGTTTAATTAATCTTTTATGAGAAAATAAAAGAACAGATATAGCTCTTCCCTTTGCAAACAATATGGACGAATCGACCCAACGAAAAGCAAAACAGGTGCCATATATACTCCAAACTTTTAAACTTTTATTTCCACATGTCCAAACCAAGAAAATTTTAAATATTCCCTTTCATGGTACATATATATATGTATATATATAATTCTCCTAACTCTATGTGAAAAGTTAATCTTTCCATACGTTAATATTTTCCGATAAGAGTATTCAATATATATATATTAGTATATGCTTTTAAAATCTATTTTAATTGACCATCCTTGAGACAGCATAACTTCGCCCCTTTCTAAAACGTGGGATGTATGCACGTTAATAGTAATAGGGAAAGTATATATACCAACTCACTTGGGTATATGGTTTCTTTGTTATGATAAATAAGGTATCTAACTTTACTCAGGTGCCGCCGATGAATGTTGTCTATTCTTGTTATGTTCAAACGTAATTAGTATGGCATTTTTTAATTGCGATTCGAAGAGGAGCTGTGGAGTAACGGTAAAGTTATCTTTGTCTGATCTATAAATCACGGGTTCGAACAGTGAAGCAGCCATTAATCTCTGAACCCTGCATAACTACAAAATACTTTGTTTACCAAACTACTCTTTTCACTTCACCAGTAAAAATTTGAAACTCATTTATTGGCAAAACGGTGGCATGGAAATGTAGTAATGCAAAGTCCACGTCCAATTGTGTATTCCTTTATTGTACCGTTTAGGAACTAATGAAATTGTGATTCACATGTGATTTGATGCGTATATTTTATTTTAAGTTGTCTAAATGAGAGCTTTGGGGTTACGGTTATTGTGACTTATAGGCTAGGTTTGAGTCATAGAAGTAACTAATACTTACATTATAGTAGACTGTTTACATTATAATGCAGTCTTTTTTCGGACCCTACGTAAACGCGAGATGCCTTGTGCATCGATCTACCCTATTTTTTTCCTCTAAGGGATTGGCCAACTACAAAAATGGTACGTAATTCAACCGGTATTATTTCCAATTTAAGTTTTTATAATCTCATAATCTGCTGGTTTTAGTCAGAGGTGGATTCACGATTTAAACGCTATGGATTCAACCTTTAAAGCTTTTAGAATTAAACTCGTTGTAGCTTTAAACTTATGGGTTTAGACCTACCATGGTGATAATTTTAGTGAACTTTTACGTATAAATTTATGTTCTCCATCAAAAATACTAAGTTAAGATGAATTCAGTTGTGTTACTCTACATCTGCCCCCGCTTCTAGTCAGACTTTGCTACTCTCAGAAACCTTATGAAAATTTAGATATTTACTACACAATAGCACAATAAAAGCCCTCAACATATAATAACCCTAGTCTTTTCCAACACATTTTAGCCGGTACAAAATTATATAATTTGTGCATAATCAATGTATACATATTATATACTAAATATACACTTGTTAATCAGTGAATATACAGTGGCGACTGCTGCAAACTGTTACGGCTAGGCGGGTGAAAATCTTTTTATCTATCTAGCAAAAAATGTTAAGATCCCAAAAGAAAATTAATGTTGTATGTGGGACTTATTGCGGTAATGGGCTAGACTTTATATGGTTAAGTGGCTTGGGATAAATTTAGGGGTCGTTTGGTACAATAGTTCAAATCTCTCCTTTTGGTTTAAGATATACTTTCCCGATCAAAAGATTCATTGAAAATGAGTGTCTAAAGCTGCTTCTCTCTGCTTCTTATTGGGTTATTGCAATATATTTGGTGGAGATTTGAGCTGGTTTGAATTGAAATTTAAGCCAAAGCCAAAGCCAAAGTAGAAGATGAACATATAAGAAGATGAGATATGTATCATCCCATATATCCCATGTATCTTTTATGTATTTCATATGTATCAAATGTATAACTCATGTATATCTATGTATCCCTGTCTAAGTTGTATGTGAGATACATGTGTCGCATAAAAGTTCTAAAGCTCAATTTTAGTTACGATTTTGACTCCAAACTAGTCCGAATCACCTCCAATCTTTCTCAAATTTATTTATAACCTCATAGTGTATGTTTAATGAATTTCAACTATATCCATTAATAAATCTTTCTTTCCTAGGTTTTGAATGTGATATATTATTGGTAATGAATTTTACTCCGAACTAATCCAAATCACCTTTAATTTTTCTCGAATTTTATATATCACCTTATCTATGTGTTTCAACAAATTTTAACCATACTCATTGAGGAAAAAACTTTTCCTAGGTTTATAAATGTTTGTATGTCATCTATAACTTTTTTGGTTATTTTTTATAACATTATTTAATGGCTAATTATGTAAGTGATGTTTAGTTGTGACTATTTGTGTAATTCCTTCTTTAATGCGAAGACTAAAAACAGCTGTCTGCCCACGAGGTACGACGACCCTACTTTGATTTCGGAAGTGGCCATAGTTTGGGTGCAAATGACACTAGGTAGTTACTCTAAAGGACTGTAATTAAAGAATTAGTCAGTGCGTTTTATATTTAAATTTTTCAAGATAAAAATACCATGAGTTGTCTTGAAATTAAGATTTTTAATTTAAAATTTTAGGACAAAAATAAGTAATGGCTAATTCCTAAACAGAATCCCTGAAAATGACTATATGCGCACTTGCCCCTATATTTGGGCTAACTGGGCCAAAATCGCAGTGAACCTCTATACTACTAGGTACTACTAGTTATCCAAACTCCAAAAAATGGCCCAATAGAGGGTGGGCCTGATGTAACACTACCGGGAAAAATTCACAAATAACCAGATTTATCAGTGATCATTCAAAAATAGCCACACTTTCAAAAGTAATCGAAATTTAGTCACTTTTCATGTAAAGATAAATTTAAACGAAAATACTGTTCAAAATTCGAAAAATACTCTAATATATTATACTGGGGTTCCAGCATAAGTATGCAGGAACTCCAGCATATTATACTGGAGTTCCAGCATAAGTATCTGGAGCTCCAGCATAAATATACTAGAACTCCAGCATAATATACTGGAGTTCCAGCAAAGTATACCGATCCAGTATAATATGCTAGAACTTTATACATATGTGCTCGAATCTCCAGTATATTATGCTGGAACTTTTCACGTGTTGGAGTTCGTTCATACACAGGTGTACCGAACTCCATTATGTTATGCTGAATCAGTCTCTGTTAGAGTAAATTAGCTGTTATTTTTTAATGACTTGACAAACACTGACTATTTTTAAATGACCAATTTAAAAATTGACTAGTCCGTACTATTTTGCAATCATAACCTACACCTATCCTGCAGGCTAATTGGGTTGTATAGCCACCAAAATTGCTCAACTGTTGCGCTCCTGCTTCTCTTCAAAATTGGAGGAGCTATCTATATTCTATATAGAGGATGTACAACTTCCTATCATATGGGATAGGTAGAATCTTTAAAAAGTAACATTAGATAATTCTAATATAAGAATTCAAGAGTTTCTTTTGTTGGTTTTTCATCCGTTTTTTCGGTATATATATTAAAGCCTCGTCTAATTTGGATTTGTAGGTGTAAGACCTGCTAAAATGAAAATGCTTCCCTTATCATGATTTTTTCTAGGGATTTTCTCATTTCTATACATATGTGAAACTTTATTATCTTTGATATCCATATTTAGTTAATTATCTGGCATAAATAAATTTTTTTTACAAAATATATACAATCCACCTTAAAAGATTCTCAAATTCATTATTTGTTCCTTTAATCAAGGGATTTAGTTACACACTTTTCCCTTTTTTTTCTCCTCTTCGCTTTTCTTATTTTTCTTCCGCTTTAATATACAGTAATCATTAATCTCTAAGCTATTTTCCTTCCAAACACGTAGGGGCATTCAAGAAAACAGAATCAAAGCAAATCAAATTGACGAAAAACTTGATATATTTTTTGATTTGATGTTCATTTAAAAAAAAAAATTAATAAAGCTGGGATACCTCAAAGACATCCCCTCAAAGTTACCTTAGAGATCATAAAAAATAGTTCTTACTGAGAAAAATAAATAACCTTTATAGAACAAAAATCAATAAGCTACATATTGAAGTTACTGAGTCCATAGCCTTTTAGCTACATCCACTTCTCTGTATTTGCTTAATTTCAAAAAGAGTTTAGTACACATTCAAGGTTGCTTTCGATGTCGCTTACGTTGATGAGTAAGCAAAAGAAATAGAGCTTAGATATTCCAATTCCATACATAATTTGTTGCTGCCAGAGGATGCTAATTGTGTTTTTTGTATAAAAATCATGCTTCAGTGCTTCACAAATAAAGCTTATGGAGGTGGCTTATTAAACTTCTCACAGGCTCACCATATCTGCAATCCACACGAATTAAAAATAAAAGGGATTAACTAAAAATAATTTTAAAAGTATTTGTTTAAACTAGCATTTATTTCTTTTCTAATTATCTTTTTTTATGATCTGGAGATTTTTCCAGTTATTTCCTGTTGGATCACACTCAATACTTACAGTATACACTTATTTACAATTTATCTAACTTTTATACATTATTCCCACACAGTGAAATACAACCACAATATCATACAACTTAAATATAATTTTTATACAAATTTTATACAATATGTCTTTTATATATTTTGTATCTGCTTGATACATAGTAAAAATAAATTTCATACAATTAATTATATATATATTATACAACTTATCTACAACTTTCATACATTATTTCTACTTAGTTATATATAACTACAATATCATATAATTTAAATACAATTTTTATACAATATTGTTCAACTTTCATACAATATTTATATATATATATATATATATATAACATAATACAATTTTTCTATAATTTTACCACAATTTCGTAAATATAATGTATGTCATGTCTTCTTCTTCGAGTTACAATCTGAAATTCAGCCAAAATCAAGTCTACTCTTCATCAAAACACCTTCAAAATTGAGATATAAACTCCAAATCATATTCCCAATTTTTTGCAACAACACCCATCCAAACAAATAATGATTTTTGAAAACCCAAATTCGAATTCAAAGCTTCAAAACTTTTTAATGGCTGTCAATGGTGGAATTGCTGCTCTCTTTTCCTTTGCTTTACATTAATTGAAATTAGGGATTGAGAGACAGAGAGAGATATAAAGAGAATTCCTGATTCTTTGCAACAATACACAATTCAAACAAATAATATTTTTTGAAAACCCAAATTCAAATTCAAAACTTTTTAATGGTTGTCAATGGTAGAATTGTTGCTCTCTTGTGCAAAATACGTGGGGGAGGGGGTGGAATGTGGAGAGAGAAACATGGGAGGGGGATTGCGAAGATACGTTAGAGTGATTTTAGGACACTAATTATTATCATTAATTTCCTTAAAATGTACATAAATGGTAATTAGGTATATAATATGTAATTATAGTAAAACTTGAATAGAGAGGGTAATATAGTTTCATATAGTGTATAGGAAAGTAAAAATTCCTTTTTTCTATTCTCATAACTCGAATCTAAAAGTTTTAATTGAAGAATTAACCCAAATAGTCGTAATCTAATTTTTTTTTTAATTAAAAATAGCTAGTGTATGTATAATTTATGTATAATATGTGTACAAACATATAAAATTAATGTATAATTTATATATGCTAAAAAAAACAAACCGTGAATCTGACCGACTATTTATGTAACAATCCCTTTTTAATTAAGGGTGGAGGCTCTGGCTTATCCATCCTATTACGACCCTTTGTGACATAAGATTCTAAACTAATACACTTGATGCAATAATGTTTTGAATTACATGTTCAGTTTCTTTTAAATTGGTGTTAAAAATTTTAGTCTCACAGCTGTTTCCTCTTATCTTTGGACTCAATCTTTTTTTTTTCTTTTTTGGGTCTCAACCTTGTTCTTTGGTTCTGGATTTCTCTCTTTCAGCTCACAGCCTGTTTGACGTACTAATTTGCTTTAGGCACTTTTCATCATGTAGACGAGTCTTTCCACTTCAGGTTTACTCTTTAGCCTATTGAACCCAGTTCACGGGAATCTTACATAAATATTTTAAATAAGTCTTAATTTACTAATATTTAGCCATTAATTACAGACTTTTTAAAACTAGTCAAGCACATATAAAAACTGAAAAATCCAACTAAATAAGGTTCTTTCTCTCTAAGAATCACACGCAAAGATCTCCTTCCATATTTTTAAGCGCGATCAGCAACATTAAATGCGAAACGGAAAAGAAAATTTCATGGATAAGGTAGTAAACAAGGTGATGAAATATATATATACACATACATATATATACGAGCGCGCGCGCACACACACATATATATAGGTTTCAAAAATCTAAGCAAAAAGATACCTTTTACAATGGGTATGGTTGAAATTCATTGGAAAAAAAGAAATAGATGAGTCAATATACAAAATTTGAGCAAGGTTGGAGGTTATTTTGACCGATTTGGTATCAAAATTCGTAGTTAAAATCGAGTTAAAAAGATTGTTCTGCGACACATGTATCGCACATGTATCACACACATAGATATACATGGATATACATGTGATTCATATTTGATACTTATATGATACATATGTGATACAAATAATATATAGTGTGATATATATATTTTTTTTCATGTTCATCTTCTAGTTCGAATTTTCAATTCAAACTACCTTAAAATTCCACCAAATCATCTCAAAACTGAGATTCAAACTCCTTAAGATGTCTCCAATCTATTATAGTAACACTCACTCAAAAGAAAGCAAAAATTTGATCATTTTTTTGCTACAACTAGCTAATTAGCTAATATTGGTAACATTTGGCTAATATTATTAATATTTTATGAATTGACCAATTTTTATAATAAGCTACTTATAAATGGATATAGCTAGTAGTTGTAAAAATAGCACGGGCTAGTTAGTTTTCGGACTGATCATTCAAAAGTAGCCAGCGTTTGCAAAGTCATTACAAAATAGCCACTATTTTGCTGCAACACGGAAAGTTCCAGCATAATATACTGGAGATTCGTGCACCTGTGTATGAACTTTCAGCATATATGCTGGAACTCCAACACGCGGAAAGTTCAAACAAAATATACTGGAGTTTGGAGCACCTGTGTATGAACTTCCAGTATATTATACTGAAATTCCAGTATATTATGCTGGAGTATTTTCCGGATTTTGAACAATGTTTTCGTTCAGATTTATTTTTACATAAAAAATAATTAAATTTTAATTACTTTTAAAATTGTAACTATTTTTAAATGACCACTTGTAAACCTGGCTATTTTGATTTCCCCAAAAAATGTGTTTGAGCCTAATTCACTCATCGCCAAGTTTTGAGGTTCAATGCTCTGATTTATTCCCCCACAATCTACGAGCGTAAATAAACAAAAGAAAAGAATATATAAGAAGAAAAGGAAGGGAAAAATACAACCTCAAAACTGAGATCCGACGAAATCCGAATTCGCGTCGGAAAGTCCTATATTGGAAGGTAAAACGCTCCCTAACAAAGGCGACTTCATACCAAAGATTCAAACCCGAGACCTCTGGTTAAGGATGAAGGAGTACTTACCACTTCACCATAATCTTTGTTGGTGAGTAATATATTATGGTAAGAACAAGATCTGCTAATCTGTTAATGAAAGGTATGAAATATGGGGCAAAGGGGAGAAATTATTGGGGACAAAAAGCCTGTCAATTTCTTGAATCCATGAAATATCAGTTTTTTATGGTATTTATGTGATGCTTCAGTTATACATTCAGGCCTTCTTTCCATCCGAAAATTCACGTTTCTCATAGTTCTGATGAATCATGTTAAATTTTGTTTTGTCTTTCACCCTAAATGTCTGATCATAACAATATAACCTTGACTTTAATCTAAGACACGAGACATGTTCAGGATAATATAAACAACACTTTATACTCCATAATATATGCCAAAAGATCTAAGTTAGCTCTTGAACAATACAGTTATCACTTAGTTTTAATAGTTGATCGTCGGCGGCGGATCTATAGCCAAAATTACGGGGCACGTGAACTCATGGTCCTTCCGCTAAATTAAACATTTTATGTACGTATTTTTTAGAATTAGTTCAGTATTATGTATTGGCACCTATGCTCCATAAAAGTTAAATGGTGCACTTGACTCAATACTTAATTATTTACTTAAAGAAATAAGGATCAATTCCCAATTAACACTTTTTTCTAATCCTTTCTTTAATGATGCACCCATATATTTTAAAAATCTTAGATCCGCCCTATGTTGATCGTTAGTTAACAAGAATAAAATGTAACCTATTTTTGTAACAGTAAAGATATATATGATCCCGACTATCAATGGAGTGCAGATTTAGGCTATCTCATGTAGTTCATGAGCAAAGTTGGACCTATAGTAGGGACAAGTTGAGAAATTAAAGAGAAATAATTTCGCATAAAAACCAAAAGGGATAATGCTTCTTTTGTGTAAAATCACATTCAGTATGGTAATTATCTAGAATCTGTCTACACTAAAAATAGAATACTTTCCTTTGTTGGTCATCAGTGTGGCAAATGTTAATTGCTCTAGGTGGTCTCACCAAAACAAGAAAACCTCTAGTGCCCAAAACGGGTGAAAGAACAAAGCATCAAAACAATTGATAAGCGTATGTTTCCTCTCCAACTACTCCATCACGTTATAGTAATAGGTAGAGACGAATCCAGGATTTAAATATAGTGGGAGCACCATCTTTAGTATATCAAGTACTCAAGGGTGAACGCAAAATTTTTTCTAAGTGGTGTCGACATTTTAAAAAGTGTATAAATGAACAAATCTAACATTGATGCTATATTTAAAAAAAAGATTCAAATTATATCAAGAAAATGCAATACAACTACAATACTATAATTTTCTTTAATGAGTTTTTACTTTTTGAAATGTATTCATCATAAAACCTCATATAATAATACATATTTTTATATAAAGCATCACGCAACCACACAAATTTAAATAAGTCTCAAAGAACTTAAAACAATTTCTTTCACTGTGTAGACGTAATTTTACCGATTCTTTCTTCCAATTTAAATGAATTTTCAGATGTTAAACTTGATTCTGAAATCTTAAAAGATGTTGTCTTCAAAAAAAAAAAAAGGAAAAGTAACAGCAACAGCTTATAACGAAAAGAGCACACACCATGCTTGAATTATATTAGAAAGCTTTGAAATGCTAATTGCAAAGTTAATAACGGAAGTTAGCTTTTAGAAAATTTTCCGCTGTCGAGGTTCAATTTCGACCCCACTACCTCCATCTATGTACTGTTGCTTAGCCAGTGGACAAAGACACACTTCTTGTCATGATCTGTCATTAAATCAACTATAAATGTTATTTATAATTTTAAATTTTTAATAAAATATATATTTAATGAAATCTTACGGCAAAGCGGTGTCGGATGATACCGCTTGCACTAGGGTGCATCCGCCCCTGCAAGTACTAGCTAGCGATAAAGTTCGACGTTCAAATCTATAAAAACTTAATGATTATGATAACTATCATTAAAATACAAATTTCGATATTATCAAATATCATTAATTTAGTACTAATATAACTTAAGTACATCGTCCACTCATAGCAGGGTCGGGACTATTTCACATCAAACTCATCTATAAAATGAGAGACATTGTCTCTTAAAACTAGAAATTGATTGAAAAGAATTAAACTTCGCCAAGAATATGTTATCAAAATTCATAAGAACAATAACTTCCTCAAAAAATGATTCCAAGCAAAATCATTTATTAAACAATCATTAAATTCAAAAACAGTAAAAGTACAATAGAATTATAAAAATTGTAGTAGATAGGATTCGAACTCGGACGTCACAGAAGTTAAGGCACTTTGAGTGCTTCCTTTAACCAACTCTTCTGTCTAGCTTTTGTGTTTAGGGGGCACACGTAAAATATTTAAGGGGTCCTTACTGTATATACATATAGGTACAAAATACATATACTATATTTTTGTCGAAGTTAACGAGTTCCCGTAACCCCTCACCTCCCCACGTAGGTCCGCCCCTGGTAATAGGATGTGATATACTTTTGTTTTAAACATTCTAAAACAATTGAAATTTGGTGTCGTTTGCATTAGAAAAACAACTTGACTTTGTTTTTTTATGGTTTTAGATTTGTTTTTCACATGTTGTCTTAATTTTCTTTTGGTAGAATTATTTTTGTTTTAGAGACTGGGTACTTTTTTTATTTAATTATCTTTCCAAAAACGGAAAATTGTTAAATTTATCCCTCTACTTTAGTATATTGTTTATATTTACTCTCCGTTATACTATCAGCCCACATTTACCCTTACCGTTAGTCAAACCTATTAGAAATACCCTCCACCTAACGGAAACCAGCAGATTAAAAAAGAATATTTTATTTTAAAACTCATTAATAACCCGTTAAACCCCTTTTATTTACCGCTCTTCTTTCTCGCAAATTAGTCACCTCTGTCGTAGCCACTTGTTGAACTCAAGAAGTGAAAGATATTAAAATCACATACAAACATATATCTATTTCTATATTGAGTCCCATCTCTTCTAATATTCTTATTGTATGTTATTAAATTTTTTACCTTTCACAATTTCTTTTTTTTTTCTTCTAGTTTCTCTCTTTGTCTTTTTCCACCATGTCGAACTGTACAAAGTATTTATCATGATTTTCTTTCCACCATGACTTGAGTATTTATAGCAACTTATTAGGTTGACAGCACTCAATTCTAATTAAGGCAACTATTGAGGTACTACTTCCTCCAACAGCCTTTGTTTATGAGTATTCACGCATCATGATTTTCTTATTCTGCTTAAAGTATTTGTGCAACAAGTAATTATCACCAAATCACGTCTTAAGAACTAAAGTTAGATTTCAACTATGGGATGAGATACTCATAAATCTTAGTAACAACTGAATTTATAATTAATAAAATTAGAAAATAATTAAAGGAGATTCAATTTAATATAAAGCTACAATATAAGAAATTCATCAAGATGAAAGAAAGTACAACAAGCCGCAAGTAACTTAGCAACGTATGTACACTAAATTCATGTATTAACCAAGCCTAAGTATTGTTAAAGTATGTATCAGTTATTACCAACATATAAATCAACTGTAAGGTGTGTATTACATTAGACAAAGGGATACCATACTATAACCACAAAGGAAATAAAACAGAAAGTGATAATACTGCCACCACGAGCAACTAAGAATGAAAATATAAGTTCTTACTAATCCTCCTACTGTCATCATTTTCGGTGCCTCTCTAAATGAATAAAATATGTTAAGACGTCTCAGAAATCTAGGTTCTGTATTTTCACATGAAGGGTTTAATGGGTTATGGATTATGGGTTAATGATTTTTTTTAAAGTGATTATTTTATTAATTCGCGCGGCTTTCCTTTGGATGAAAGGTGTTTTGAAAGCTTTGTTAACAGTAAGGGCGGATATATCCCGATAGTATAACCACGGGTATGTGAACAATGCCAAAATAGAGGGGTATATTTGACGCTTCCCCCTTCAAAAAACTACCTTGACATATTCCACAAACAAAGTTCATATTCATCTCGTAAGGATTTGTTTGTCTCTGGTACCTGTCATATACTTTGCGATCGCGTAAGCGGGATTTTCACTAACATAGTTCAATAAAGAAAAAGTTAAAAAATTGAACGAGCAACCTCACAAAAATTTTGAACCCCCTTGATTAATGAGTTATGCTTTTGAACCGTGGCAAGGAGATTCAAAATATAATATATAGAAATACAAAATAAAATTGTCTTATATGTTCAGTGTAATTTTTTGGCAAAGGACATTCGGGTGAACCCCTTCCGCCCCTAAATCCGCCTCCGATACCATGTTACTTTTCTGCCTCTTACTATTTCAGGATATCCCTCACTTAACGATAGTAATTAATTTCTCCTTCCAATTCAATTTAAATGATACACTTTACTTATTAGCCTGCTCCAAAAAGAGTGACGTATTTTTATAATTGAAAATAATACAATTTTAAACTTTTTATTTTATTAATCTTATACTTAATGAGAAGCGTTTATAATCACACAAATATCATGGCCCCATAAAATTTTTACCCCTTAAACTTTTAAATTCATTAATTTTAAAAGTATTTTTATTTTTTTTAGACTCTATGTCGAATCAAAGTACCTCGTCTAAATTGAAACGATAGAATTTTTGAAGCAATGAACCTGTAAAAAACAAAATTGGAATAAAAATTGATTACATGCAGCGGCTCGACGATAGGCCGTAGCGGAGGGCAACCGCAAGCGAACATTGGTGAGTCATCAACCTCATGAAAATGATTGATTAGACATATGCTTTGTTTTCTTTTTCTCCTGGTTGTCATCTCTATTTTCTCCTTTTCTTCCCCATTTACCCTTTTGCCCCTTCATCTTCTTCCAGTTTCTTTTTATTTTATTTATTCCATCAAAATAATTTAAATAACTTTAACTTTCTTTAGAAAACAAAGCTCTTTTTGCGGTTGGGACTTGGGAGGATTTCCAATTTAGGAAGAGAAAAAGATAGAAAAGGCTGTGATTTCTTATGCGCTTAGCATTTAGCAACTATGATTTTCACTTTATAAATATTATATTATCTTTTTAAAAATTAAAATTAATAAAATACGAAAATCATTTTAGATTTTAAAATTAAATATTTGATAAAATAACCAAATGAAAAATGACTTTTTGAATATATTTTTATAACAACTAACTAAGAACTAAATATGAAATACATAGGTATATAATTATCAACCACTTAAAGGACAACAACTGAATCCTGAATAACACAATTATTATATAGAGGTTTGACTTTAAATGAAAGTAAGTTTCTCTAGTGACAAAGGAGACTGCCATATAATTGCATAATGCATGTACGAGTATTTCATATTATATTCACAACACATCTCAAATAGTTAAAAATAAGCTAGGTGGAAAATGAAGCTAAACTGGGATATTCACAAATTACGAGTTGGTATATTTTCAGTCTTCTCATAATTACATTGCCATCTTGTTATTTAGAAGACCATCAAATATTCTTTGACCAGGAAAAGAATTCAAATATATTTATGTTGATCTCAACAATAGGCAATATCATTTTTATACCTAGTTAATGGGGGAAAATTTACTACCTAACTATTTTTCTATGCAATAGCTAGGAAATTAGAAGAATCAAATTTGTAACACTGATTTCGAGTATATCACTGTATTCAGTGGCGAAACCAGAAATTTACTAAAGAGTGTTCAAACTTAAAATAAGTGAAAAAAATTCTCCGAGAAAGGGTGTTCAATATATATTATATACCTTTAAAATCTAATATCTTTACTTATATAAGCAGTGTAATTTTCCGACGAAGGGTGGTCAGTTGACCACCCTTCTTTACAAGTAGCTTCGCCCATGACTGTATCATGTTTCGTCCTTGAGCAGATGGTCTATCGGAAACAGTATTTCTGCCTTCTCAAAATAGAGATAAGATCTGCGTACATATTACCCCCTCCAGGCTCCACTTATAATATTACGATGAATTTATTGTTGTTGTTGTAAACTACATCACGTTTCAAGCTTCTAGAAAAAGAAATAATGAAGAACATAACTTTATGTAATCTCGTTTTATATCATAGCTAATTAAGCTACGATAATGCTTATGCTTTTCCCTAGTTTTTCCTATTTTAGGTTTTAACGTGTTGTGCACACTTCAAAGTCTTCTGTGCCCAAAAAGTTGTGGACCAAAAAAGGTACACCTCAAAAAATGAGATTAGATACAAGTTATAAATTCATGCGTTGCTTAATTCTCTGATAAACTTATGTTCTTTGACTTTCAAATTTTAGTACTGGACCAAAAATGACTGTGATATTGTCTCATAGATGACACGACTTCGTAAATAAAAACTTAAGAAATAGGAAAACCAAGGAACTGCTAGCTTAATACATTTATATGAAAACATAAAAAAATATTTCTCCTTGCTTTCCAAATTTATGAGTAAGTTTAAAAGCTTATAGTGAATAATAACAATCACATCTCTGTTCCGAATAAATTAGGATTGATTATATAAATATTTGAGGTACTATTATTTTTAAACACCGCCAGAAATTATTTATATTTAATAGCCGAAAAAATGTATAATATTTGTATAATTTTTGTATATAACATACAAAATGTATATATATACAAAAAATATATAAATTTTATATATTTTTTCGACTATTATTTTTACAACGACGATACAGTATAATTTTTCCTAAATATTTACCGTCCATATCGATGAATTTAAGCTCATCTCAATTAAATATTAGTATATAAAATAAAAATAAAAGTAACACTAAGAGAATTAAAGGTTCTTTATATTCTCCGCTGCTAGTCTATAAATATTTGCCATGAATAAAAGACTCGTAGAAAATATTGGACCTAAAAACTAACATAATTAAAGCTTAGTTCTAACTAATTGGTGCCGTCTGTGTAGTTTCTTTATTTTCATTGTGCCCTGCTTTTTTAGATCAAGAGATTGTACATATTTCGAGATAATTTTCTTTCATACGATTTTAATTTTAAAGTATTCTGATAGGTTTAAGGTTTCACAGTTTTATTTTTTGATGAGCTAACAAACATTTTGCTTAGAACCAAATAAAGGACTTGATGCATACTTGGTACAATTATTCATCAATGGACTTTAGCTAATATGAGAGGTAAGACTTTAGCTACACAAGAACCAATTCGGGGACCTGATCCGCTGGAGTTTCCCTGACAGAAGTACAAAGTCAACTATACAGCTGGAAAGTGACTCCCTGCAACTGTACACGCTAGAGTGCAGAAACAGTGCAACAGTCACTTCCCATTGGGAAGGGTCTTGCACCAACCAAGTGTGTACATCATCCAAAGTATATCAACATGGAGTATTGCAACAAAACATCACTTGAACATTTTGTGATATTCACTCAAGCATTGAAGATCTGATAGAGCATTGAAGTCACAAGTGTATCAAGAGCAAAGTGCAACACTACTACGGACCAGTTCCATAACAAGTCTTGTGTATGTCCTTAGTTGAGTTGTATCTTTGTAATTGTTCTTCATTGTAATTCCTACTTTGCTTATCTAGAAGCGTTACTAAGGAACCCCTTGTAAACCATAAACCTT
The DNA here is from genome assembly GCA_005239505.1 of Nicotiana paniculata. NCBI lineage: Eukaryota > Viridiplantae > Streptophyta > Magnoliopsida > Solanales > Solanaceae > Nicotiana > Nicotiana paniculata. The sequence goes on from ML364726.1 coordinate 18,900, forward strand.
CAGTGTTTGTGTCGTGACTAGAGTTAGTCATGAGTTGAAGTCTTTGTAATAGGTGTATTGCAAAGTGGCTTGTAATAGGTGTATTACAAGTTAGTGAGGTTGAAGTCTTTGTAATAGAGTCATTACAAAGTGGCTTGTAACAAGTGCATTGCAAGTTAGTGAAGTTGAAACCCTAGCAGTGTAGGTCGTGGTTTTTATCCCATTGAGTTGGGATTTTTCCACGTAAAAATCATGCATCTTATTTACTTACTGTTTTAATAGTTAGTACTGCGGGAACTGATATAGGACCAGGTCCCTATACAATTTGGTGAACTCTTATATTCTATCAATTGGTATCAGAGCTGGTTCTATCTAAAAGGTTAACACCTAGAAAGGATCTCCATGGCTGCTCCACCAAACTTTGAGGAAGGACAATCAACCTACAAGCCTCCGAGATTCAACGGTTAGTACTACGGCTGGTGGAAAACTCGAATGCATGACTTTATAATGGCGGAAGACTCCGAGCTATGGGATGTTATATGCGACGGCCCATTTGTTCCAATGAAGAAGGTAGGAGAACCCGTCGTTGTGGTGTCGAAAACTAGGAAGGAATACAATAATGCCGACATAAAAGCTATGGAAAAGATTCATGCTAAAAAAATCTTGGTGTGTGGTATATGACCTGATGAATACAATAGAATCTCAACTTGTCAATCTGCCAAGGAGATATGGGAAGCATTGCAAACGGCGCATGAAGGAACTACTCAAGTCAAACAGTCCAAGATCGACATGCTCACCACTGAGTATGAGTTTTTTAGGATGAAAGACGATGAATCTATACAGGACATTCACACAAGATTCACTTCCATCATAAATGAGATACATTCACTTGGAGAGATCATTCCTAGAAACAAGCTTGTAAGGAAGGTTCTTAGCGTCTTACCCAGCTCATGGGAGTGTAAGGTGAACGCTATTACTGAAGCCAAAGACCTGCAAACTTTAACTATGGATGAGCTGGTTGGGAATCTGAAGACATACGAGATGAAGAGAAAGAAAGATAGTAAAAGAAGAGAATCAAAGAAGGAGAAGAACATGGTACTCAAGGCTGAAAACAATGACTCAAGTGAGGAAGATAGTTATATGGCATATCTTACCAGAAGATTTCAATAAATGGTTTGAAGAAATGGTGGAATACAAAAGAGAGGTAGCTCCAGTAAATCAAAGAACTATGATCTCTATCACGAGTGCGGAAAGCCAGGACATTTCATTAAAGACTGCCCATTGCTAAAGCAGGAGCATTACAAGCACAGCTCTGAGAAAGTAGCAAAAAGGAACCCGGTTCCTGACAAACGCTTCAAACGAAAAAGTGCAGCTGATAATGTTGTGAAGAAAGCTCTTGCTGCATGGGGAGACTCCTCCAGTGAATCAGAAGAAGAAAATAATGCAGGAGACAGCTCCATGATGGCAGTGGAAAATGAAGCAAAGTAATATGATTCATTATTTGCATTGATGGCTCAGTTTGATGATGATGAAAATGACGACAATGATGAGGTAAATTTCAGGGATGTTCAGAGGAATCTGAAATACTATTCTCCTAAGAAACTAATGTCATTAGCTAATGTTCTAATTGATGCATATCATAGTCTTGTTAATTATAAGGATATCTTAACCATAGAGTTAGGAGATGCTGAACAAACTAGGGATGACTTGGTGGTCTGTGTGGTTGATTTAAAGTAAACCATAGATAATCTTGAAAAGGAGAAAGAAGTTTTAACTGGAAAGATCAATGGTGTAGAAAATGAGAGAGATGATCTGATGGTAGTGGTTGTTGACTTGAAGGAAACCATAGAAAACCATAGCAAAGAAAAGAATACCCTAGTAGAGAAAGTTGCAGTTGCTGAGCAAGAAAGAGATGATTTTTTAGTAGTAATCACAGACCTAGAGGAAACACTTGAGGGACTTAAAACAGAACATAGACGTGTGATCATTGAGAAAGGAAAGGAAGTAGCGTGAGGCACACATCAATCTTGAAAAAGAATTAAATGATGCGAAAACTAGTCTGTGTGGTGAGCTTGAGAAAAATAGGCAACTTCAAGTAGAATTGGAGAAGGTAAAAAACAATCTTGAGAAATCTCTTAAGTGGACCTGGCAGACTAAGAACCAGGTCCTTCTGTATCAGTTTATTCAGAAGGGAGAAGCTTGCATGCCCCAACCTTCTATGCCACAATTCTACATCATCATCAACTGCTTTTAGGAAGCTCATATCACCAGCTTGTAAAGACCCAAAATCAGCAACATATATTTTCTTGTATCTTTTGGCTATTAGGACCACTTCACCAGTTACCACATTAGTAATTGTGCACACTTTAGACAAGAACTTTACTTTGTTCCCTTTATCACAGATTTGAGAGACACTCAAGAGGCTGTACTTCAGACCATTCACATAGTAAACGCTCTCAATTGAGTGTGAGAAAGACTTTCAACCTTTCCAACACCGAGAATGTACCCCTTTTTTCCATTTCCAAAGGATACATTCTCTCCTTGCAGGGCTTTCAGTGAAAGGAAGCGCATGGTGTTCCTAGTCATGTGCTTAGAGCATCCACTGTCCATGATCCATTGCATGCTGCTTTCTCTCATTGTTCCCTGCACAGGTAAATCAAGGGTTAGATTTAGGAACCCAAACCAATTTGGGTCCCTTGTAATGAGGAAACGGGTGAATGAGAGTTTTCCTAGTCCAAACAGGTAAAATACGTTTTTTGCGCATGGCACCTGGTCCCTTTGTAGTAGTCATTTTTTCAGCAAAAACTTATGTTTTTCTGAACAGATTGAACTCTGCCTGGCAATTTTCCTTCAAGTGCCCATCGTTCCCACAGTGGGTACAAAGCCACTTATCAGGTACAGTGACATACTTGCTATGAGGGTCGTAAGGAATTTTCTCCTTTTGGAACCCTATTCCCTTCTTGTTTCTACCATTATTGAAATACATGGCAGTAACAACATCTGAGGAAGCCAAATTCAAAGTTCAATGAGCACAGAGTGTGTGACGCATGTGCTAGAGGAAAACATGTGAAATCGTCCTTTAAGCCAAAGAAGGATGTCAGCACGTCAAAGCCACTTGAACTCCTTCATATGGATCTATGTGGTCCTATGAGAGTGCCAAGTAGGGGGAAAAGATATATCTTTGTGATTGTAGATGACTATTCAAGGTTCACTTGGACACTATTTCTCAGAACAAATGATGAGACATTCGAAGTGTTCGTTGTCTTATTTAAGAAAATCCATGTGAAGATGGAATTAAAGGTAGCTTGCATCAGATCCGACCATGGAACAAAATTCAACAACACCAATTTTGATGAGTTCTGCAGTGAAAATGGGATCACCCACAACTTCTCAGCTCCAAGGACTCCACAGCAGAATGGAGTCGTGGAAAGGAAGAACAAAACTCTCGAAGACATGGCCAGAACAATGCTCATTGACAGTGCAATTGCCAAAAAATTTTGGGTTGGAGCAATAAACACTGCATGCTACCTGGTGAACAGATGCTTGATCAAATCCCTCTTGAACAAAACGCCCTATGAGTTTATCAATGGAAGGAAACCCAAGTTGACTCATCTGAGAACCTTTGGATGCAAATGTTATGTTCTCAACAACGGAAGGATCAGCTTGGGAAGTTCGATGCAAAAAGTGATGAAGGAATTTTTCTAGGATATTCCTCTCAAATCAAAGCTTACAAAGTGTACAACAAGAGGACCTAGTGCGTGGAATAAAGTGTTCATGTGATATTCAACGAGACACTTCCATCTGGCGAAAATGGAAACAAGGACGATCAAGACAATGAACCATTGTTCCTGGAGAGATAACTGATGTTTCAAATGGAAAAGAGGATATGATGAGTCAGCTGAAGGGAACATGTGAAGATAATGCAACCTCCTCTTCCACTTCTCAATAGGAACCTGGTACCCAAATCACTACCACTGAAGCTGAAGAAAGAGTTGTTGATACAGTCCAAAGCACTCCGCAGATAGCAGAACGAGGAGTGCAGGGGAACCAATCAGGTTTACCCAGTTCTTCTGCAAATCATATTCTAGTCCCCAATTGGAAACATAAAATATCCTATACAATTGATAATATAATCACCCCCTTGATTCAGGAGTCCAGACAAGATCAAAAACCAGAATTTCTTAGCCTTCTCAGCTTTTCTATCCCAAATAGAACCCAAAAATATCAAAGAAGCCTTGAAGGATGCAGACTGGATCACGGCTATGCAACATGAGCTGCATCAATTTGAAAGAAACAAGTTATGGCACATGGTACCTAGACCCTCAGATAGAACCATCACAGGGACCAGGTGGGTGTTCAGAAATAAGCTGGATGAACATGGAAACACTACAAGGAACAAAGCAAGGCTTGTTGTCCAAGGATACAATCAAGAGGAAGGTATTGATTATGATGAGACCTTTGTCCTAGTTTCTCGCATGGAAGCCATTAGGATTCTCATTTCCTTTGCATCCCATATGAAGTTCACCTTGTTCCAAATGGATGTAAAGAGTGCATTTTTGAATGGTTTTCTCAAAGAAGAAGTTTATGTCAAGCAACCTCCAGGTTTTGAATGTCATGAACATCCCGAATATGTATTTAATTTGGATAAGGCACACTATGGATTGAAGCATGCCCCTCGTGCTTGGTATGAAAGACTATCCAAGTTTCTCTTGGAAAATGGATTCACAAGAGCAAAAATTGACAATACTCTGTTCTTGAAGAAACGGGGAAGGAACCTGCTTATCGTTCAGGTATATGTTGATGATATCATATTTGGGGCAACGACAGACTCACTATGTGAAGAATTTGCTAAACTCATGGGAAGTGAGTTTGAAATGAGCATGATGGCGGAGCTCAACTTCTTCTTGGGTATTCAAGTGAAGCAGTCCATAAAGGGAACATGTATCAATCAACAGAAATACATGAAGGAACTTCTGAAGAGGTTTGATATGGAAACATCAAAGGTGATTGATACCCCTATTGCTACTACCACTAAGATGGACATGGATGAATCTGGATCACCTGTAAATCAAAGAATGTATCGAGAAATCATTGGATCACTACTCTACCTTACTGCCAACAGGCCAAACATTGTGTTTAGTGTGGGTCTATGTGCAAGGTTCCAATCTAGTCCTAAGGAATCCCACCTGAAGGCTACTAAGAGAATTCTGAGATATCTTAAGGGCACATAGGACCTGGTTCTGTATTACCCTTACATGTATGAGGTTTTGATGCACAGAAGATCAAATTGCACATGTCTTTACCAAAGCTTTAAGCAGGGAACACTTAAAAAGAAATAGGATGGCACTGGGGTTAATGAACCCTAATTGAGAACATGATTCACTTCTTATGGTTATGAAAGTCATACTCAGGTAGAATTTGCTAAAGTGTTTTCTGACTAAGCTTAAATCACATCTATACCGTTACAAGTAGACACGCATAATGATCATGGAAGCTAAAGAAACAACGTTGAGCTACAAAGGAGAGTTGCAAAATCATTTGACAAAAACTGGTCATGAACCGTGTTCCTGCACCACATGTTAGTAGTAATATGTTTTTCTCATGCATATCTCAAAAGACAACAAAAATTAATTTTACTGCCACATCTTCCGAATTTTCAAAACCTATACATCACGTCTCGTCTCTCAAATCTTTTCACCTTCACTGCACCGTTACGTATCACCAAAAACCTACCACAGTTTCAGAACTGGTTCCTTTTCCCCCTCATAATTAACTCTGTATTCCATAAAACCCACCTACTTCGTGAGTTTTGCACAACTACTACTCACCATATCTCTCCATTCTCTCAGAGTTTTCAACCCCTTTTCAACCATGGCCGATGAGCAACCTTCTCTCACTCTTGTTAATGACACCATCCTAGCCTCTCCAACTCTCTTAGCGTCATCATTAGAAGACCTCTCCTCTACTATCCCTAACACCAATGTATCTACACATGTTCTTTCTTTATCTCCTATCTCCCTCACAACTCCATCCAACCTTGTTTCACTCCCCAGTGCTGAGACTTCCGACATTCCAAACGTTAACCGTGGTTCTCCTCCATTATCTGATCAAAACAAGGGGGGAAATAGAAGGTGCTACCCCTCAAGAATCGAGGGTTTCGGAGGAAGATCCCGGCCAGTTCTTGAACTCTTCCGCCTTGGACTCAGTGGCTCCCATGGAGTCACCAAAGAAAGAAGCAGCAAAAAATATTATGGCCATCGCTGCTGAAAGCTTGGTGAGTGAAGGACACTTTCTCCTGCCTGAGTCTCAGGGGGAAGAAACTCCATTCTTAGGGGACGAGGGAACCATGGTACTTTTTGAATCTCCGGTTCATGAAAAAGCCTCTGAAAAAACCTTTTGGGGAACTGATTCCCTTCCTGAGAAAACAGTTCAGGAACTTATCTTCTACACTGAGCCGTTGGAATCCATTCCTCCTGTTGAGAAGAATAATGCCGAGGATGATAATGATGACATAGTCCTTAGCGCTCGCTTCAAAATCAAAAAGCCAGCAGTCACTCCTGAGCCCTCTTCCAAGCGACCAACCACTAGGTTGCAGAAGAACGAGGCTTTTGAGTCTGCTCTACGAAAAAGTAGAAGGAGCAGCAAGAAAAAGAAGAGGAGGCTATTGAAAGAGGGATAAGTTGGGTGCGATAAAAATGTTCCAGTAGTGGAAGTTAATGAGGATGTAAGGGATGAACCTAGTTCCTTGGTGAAGAGGTCTAAGAAACTGCAAGATTCTGTGGCTAGTGCTTCGAATGAGGCTGTTGAAAAACCAAGTGGAAAGTCTGTGAAAAGTAGTATTAAGTATAAAAAGGTTTTGGAGGAGGAAGATATGTCAGAGGATGATATTCTGGTTGCTTCAAGTGGTAAAGGGAAGTCTGTGGCAAAGTCTGGAAAAAGAAAGTGGGAAACTGTTGGGGAACCTGGTGCAGGGCAGAAGGTGCTTCAAGTGGTGAGGACTCAAAAGGAGTTGTGGGGTCGTATGTTTGACCCTGAAATCTCAGAGATGGAAAGGATGAGAAAAATCTTGGATATTGTGGAGTTCCAGCAGTGGGTTCATTTATTTAAGGAGGATGTGCCCAAAGTCTATGAGACGGAGGTGCAAAGCTTTTATGCAATTCTCTTCACTGTTGCGGGGGACCATATATGTGTGCTAGTCAATGGAGTGGACATGGTGATCGATGATTCTGTGTTAGGGACCATTCTCAAAGTTCCCTCTCAAGGGTTGTCATCAGTCAGGGGTGCCTGTGGAGCCAATTTCCGGCGTGCTATTGTGAAGGAGCAAGCCATCCAGCATGGGGAACGGGTGCACAAGAAGGCCTTACTTCCTGTGTACCAGCTCCTTTTTGAATTGGTTAACAAAGTCTTACTTCCTCGTGCTGAGAGGCGGTCCATCACCTCTAAGTCTGATTTGTACCTTATGGAGGCCCTTGATGAGTTCACCTCTATAAATTTATCGGCCATTATGATTGAACACATGCAGAAAGTGGCAAACTTTCAGGATGGGAACCATAGGATTCCGTATGGATTTCTCCTCACACGGGTCTTCAAGTTCTTCAAGGTACCTTTGGGGACTCAGAAAGTAGGAACCAGAAATCAAACCTTCTCCAAGACAACTTTGGAAGAGTGTGAATGCATAGAAAAGGTTGGGGAGAACTTCAATGATTTCTCAGCTCATCAACGCTCAGAATAGCGCTACAGAAGAAATCCGGAAGTTGAAGGCAAGGAATGCCATACTTGAGACTCAGCTTAGTCAGGTTTTTGGAGCATATGGATCCTCTAACTCTTCCCATGAAGACATTGCTCGTCTGTCTAAGGTAAATGTTGAGCTCCAAAAACAAGTGGAGAACCTAAGGGAGAAACTACTTGAGGCACAAATGTCAGCCAATGCCCGGATGGATCTTGTTCTCAAAACTCTTGTTGTCCCTTCCAAGCCTTTTTCTTCTAGTGCCCCCTAGGAAACCCCTCAGTGACCAATTTATCTTGTTGTTCGATGTATGTGGCAGTTAATTCTTTTTGTTTTTATTGTGGTAGGATGTTGTATTTCACTTTTGCTACTTCCGCCTGAAACAGTCCAAACCTGCCTCTGCTGTAATGGAAGAGGCTTGTGCTTTTTCATGTTATATGACCAACTCTCTTTTTGCTAAGTGAAATGCTTGTGTTTCTTCGGCTTCTCTTTTCTATCATGTTGTGTGCACACATGTGGCATGACTTAGCTGTGTTGGACTTCTTTATGCTTCTTTTGCTTGTTTATGTATTTTAATGATGCCAAAAGGGGGAAGATATAGAAGATACTTGAAAATTAAAGCATGTGATTAAGGGGGAAGCATAGATTCATGGGGAACTCGTGATGTTCCTGGTACTTTATCTGGTTAATAAAGCTCTATAAACAGTTGTCAATTTCAAAAGTTTGTCATCATCAAAAAGAGGAAAATTGATGGGTTTAAGGTTTCACAGTCTTATGTTTTGATGATCTAACAAACTTCTTGTCTAGAACCAGATAAAGGACCTGATGCATACTTGGTACAATTCTTCAACAATGGGCTTTAGCTAATATGAGAGGTGTGCTTTAGCTACACAAGAACCAATTCAGGGACCTGATCTGCTGGAGTTTCCCTGACAGAAGTACAAAGTCAACTCTACAGTTGGAAAGTGACTGCCTGCAACTGTACACGCTAGAGTGCAGAAACAGTGCAACAGTCACTTCCCATTGGGAAAATCAAGTGTGTACATCATCCAAGTGACGTCATCCAAAGTATATCAACATGGAGTATTGCAACAAAACATCACTTGAACATTTTGTGATATTCACTCAAGCCTTGAAGATCTGATAGAGCATTGAAGTCACAAGTGTATCAAGAGCAAAGTGCAACACTACTACGGACTAGTTCCATAACAAGTCTTGTGTATGTCCTAAGTTGAGTTGTATCTTTGTAATTGTTCTTTATTATAATTCCTACTTTGCTTATATAGAAGCGTTACTTAGGAACCCCTTGTAAAACCTTCAGGTGTTTGTGTCGTGACTAGAGTTAGTCATGAGTTGAAATCTTTGTAATAGATGTATTGCAAAGTGGCTTGTAATAGGTGTATTACAAGTTAGTGAGGTTGAAATCTTTGTAATAGAGTCATTACAAAGTGGCTTGTAACAAGTGCATTGCAAGTTAGTGAAGTTGAAACCCTACCAGTGTAAGTCGTGGTTTTTATCCCATTGAGTTGGGATTTTTCCACGTAAAAATCCTGTGTCTTATTTACTTACTGTTTTATTAGTTAGTATTGCGGGAACTGATATAGGACCAGGTCTCTATACAGATTGGTGGACTCTTATATTCTATCATATTCCCTTTTAGCACGCTCACTCACCATATCACACCTATATATACCGACTCGTTAGGAAATTGACGTACATGACCAAATCATCTCAAGTAACATTCTTTTGGTGGGCGTTTGGACATAATAATTGTAAAATTCTAAAATATGGTGAAATTTTTATTAAGTGAAAATGGTATTTGGAATTTAGAGTTGTGTTTGGACATGAATATAATTTTGGGTTATTTTTGAAGTTTTGTGAGTGATTTGAGTGAAAAATTTTGAAAAACAATTTTTTGATGTTTTGCAAATTTTCTTGAAAAAAGGAAAAAATTTCTTACGTCCAAACGGGCTCTATTTTATCTTCTTTATATGCTACTTGCACCTTCTACATGTTGAGATTTTGACTTTTAATTACTTTGTCGAATATTGTATGACCGCGTAACTATATTGGAATTCGTATATCTACTACACTTATTTACAAAATAATACAATAATTAAAAATTGAGCTGCAACTGCCACCAGAGAACGTAATTATGAATCTGAAAGAATAAATTAAAAGGCAGGAAGATATTTAAAAATTCTGGTATTCAAATAGGACACCGAAGTTCAAATGAATGGAGCACTAACTTTTTTGCCAACTTTTTAAATGGTATACGGCCAGTTGGGGTTCTTGTTCTTTGCAGATGATATCCCTGTGATAAAATCAACCACGCAATGCAGCCAATGAATGAAGTTCAACATCTTTTTCTAAAAGTGATCTTTTTGCAGTTCAATGAATTCGGCTAAAGAATTCCAATCTTTTTAATTCCTTTTTTCCCCATAATAATACAGAAATGCCAGCAAAATCTTTCTTTTTTTATTTCTCATCCGGTGTCCGGTACTCGCGTTGAAACCTGACTATATTTGAATTCGCGCTGCATAGAGCTCCACTCGGGAAGAAGCTCTCCCTACCAAGAATTTTTCCATATCCAAACTCGAATCCGAGACTTCTTGTTAAGGGAAGAGCAGTCTCATCCACTGCCAGCAAAACCTTCAGAATTTCGAAAGGTGGATATTCTTTTCCAAATTTTTCAATATGAAATTAAAGATTTTTGCACCCTCTCTTACCTACCAATCTTTGCATTTTTAGGTAGGCTTTTTATGGAGGGTTTTTTTAGGCCTCTGCAACTTTCTTTCCTTACTAGTTTCTGCTACTTTCCCTCTTTTGTTTGGCATGATTTTATGAGAGTGATATTTTACGCTTTAAACATGTTTTATAGAGGCTTCCGATTAAATTTAATGAATTAATATCCATATTATTAAGTTTAAGTGATTGTTCATCTTTCGTACAAAAAATGCTGAATTCAGTTTAACTCGGCGGGATCACAATGTATGCACCTCTTATGTTTTATATTTGTTGACATGATCGAAATATGTTTTCTATTTTTGTTTTTGATGGGGGTACGTAACTGAAGAAACGGAACTATTTGGTTAGAATCAAACCTCGTATAAGCTGCTCAAATTTAAAATAAAATAAATAATGTTTAGAGGATTTTCATGTCGTAAAGCCTAAAAACAAAATTAGTTTCGGTAAATGTCTAGCTAATTAAATAATGTGTTAGTATAAATGCATCATGCTAAGAAAGGATAACATTGACTAACAATTTTAGGAAACCTATAGCTATAAATAATTAAAAGGGATACGTAATGCTGGTAGAATAAAATGTATATATAGATGGATAACACATACATCACATCAGATGAAAATTTAAGAGAATATTAGTTCAACAGAAAATAGTTGACGTGTGATGATATAACACATTAATTACATATATATATATATATATATATATATATATATATATATATATATATATATTTTTTTTTATTTATTTCTTCACATTATTTAGTACCTCATCTATAGAATTTTCTTTCCGTNTTTTTATTTATTTATGAAAAGCACGAGTCGAGTCCATACGTAATTCACAATTTTGGACCACAAATCCTTAAAAAAAAATGCCATGGAGCTTTTTAGAGACAATTTGTCAGGTGACAAATTGCTTTCTTCATTTTAACATGAATTTAAATAAAAGTATTTAACTTATCCATAATTGACAAATGCGCCTGCTAATACCAATAAGTTGGGAGCCTTTAAGACTACCGATCACACTGTCGTGTGATAAAACGCTTTTTTTCATTTAACATTGGTTAAGGTCAAAATAATTTTTCGTCCAACATATGACAAAATGTACCTTCAAATTGTTTGTTTAAATTATTCATTCCATTGTTACACAATCGTATAATTAAGTGGATAATGTACAATATTGTAGCATGGTTATGAGTTGGAAAATAGAAGAGCATAGAAATTAGATATATACACGTACTCGGCTATGCTTCTTCGCACACAATCTCACTTATCGGTCATCTTATTCAAGTAATTAAACATGAGTTACATTGGCAAAGAAAATATATCAAAAAGAAGTCCTTTGATATTGTGTGAAAATAATATTTACATTGTTAATATATAATGTGATTAACAATGTGAATGTTATCTAACCTTGAGATTATGCATGAAATCGATCCATCAGTTCATTGCAAGTCCCTATTTGTGGCAGGTTGAGAATCATGAGATCTTAAATTTAAATTTTAACGAAAATAAAAAATACTAGATTATTTTTTTTTTATCTTTTTAAATCCTGTCGAACAGGAAATAGCAAGTACCTTGAAAAACTAGATAGACATGCGAGTAAGTTGATCCGAAAATCATAATTTATTAAAAAATTAAAAAAAAAAGTGAATAATGGTATTAATGAATTTGGAAAAAGTCGTGCTCATAGGCCAAATGTGAGGTGCATTATCAACAATTTGTACCCTGGCATATTACAAGAGCTGTCGGATTTCTTTCATACAAAATAGTAGAGAGCGTTAATGATGGGTCTCGGTGAAACAGCATGCATTCCAATGCCCAAGGTTTAATATATCTAGATATAGCCGAAGCAAAACATAATTGATATAATTCTAAAATTCGGACTTACAAATTTATTTTTAATTTTATGATTATATATTTTTTTTTACACATAAAAAATCTATCTTCTACAAATAAAAAATTTTAAAAAATATACTTTTTAAATTTCAACATTATAAATGACCACAAAGACATGTTCCCTCTTTATGCCGAAAAGTTAATCTTTGTTGTGCTAGTATTTGGTATTATGCATAACTACATTATAATTGTGAAGTCATTTAGTAATACATTTTAGAGATTTTAATTTTATTAACACAAGTAAATGTTAAATTATATATACCTATAACTTTTCAGAATATTAGAAAAATGCACCTATGTCTATGACATAATAAATGTATAGAACGACAATCACAAGGACCATGCTTCAATACCAAATAAATTGATATTTGTTGTCCATACTCCAAAGGGTATGGATCTTTACATTGTCAGAACCAAATTCAAAAAACAAGAAAATAGAAAAAGTAAAAGTTAACCGCAGGGGCAAAATAGGAAATTCAAGATCAGCCCGTGTTCCATTGCAAGAAGAAAGCTCTATGTTGCCACTTTGAGCTAGCTTGGCCTCGTTTATAAACCCCATCAATCTCCTCTTCCCAAGAAAGAATCTCCTTTTTTTTCTTCCCTCTTTCATCATTTTTATGCATTGTTTTCTTAACTCTATTTTTTTGAGTCTCTTTTTTCTAGATGATGGCACTGACCCTTCATTATTCTCTTACTTGTGACATTACCTTAGTGTTAATCACATCCTTTTTGCTTCAAACTTCAAAATTCACTTTCCCTCTGCTTAGATAAATACCACATATTTTTCATAATTCTGTTCAAGAAAATAATTATGCAGGTTGGAAGAGTTAAGGAAGGTTCTAACATGACTACTACTGCTAATTCTGTTTTGCCTTCTGAGGTTCTTCATAATCTCTGGATGTCCAATTCTTCCCCCTCTTTTCATGGTAATTCTCTTTTGCACCCTGCTAAATATATGTTCTTGTAAGCTTACTGTTCTTTTGACTTTTGTTTCTACTTCTTGTGTATAGTTACTGAATATTTGGTTGTTTGTTACTAACATCCTTTCACTGCTCAATTCAATATAAAGGGTTTTGACAATTGTTTTGTACTAGAATATTTGGTCCAACTTTGAGCCTTTTTAGTTTTAGAACTAGAAAATCTATTATTTACCAGTTAAGCAAAGGAAATGAACACTGTATTCAAGAATTGGCTGCTGGTTGGGTGACTGATATCCCACGTGGGAGACCTGGTATGGTATCGATTCCCCTTGCCACCAGCAGCGTCCTCCGCTAGAGCTCGTCGTACCAAGCTTGTCTAGTGCGGTTTATATCTCCTGTGTGGTTTGTGAGTTATTAGACAGTGAACAGGTTATGCGGTAAGGTTAGCGGCTGGGGGTTTATGGAAATTTTCCAAGATTTTGATACATTTTGTTAATTTTGCTCTGTGTCAGGGACTACATCGATGGTTAATTTCGAAGATGGTGGAGGAGAAATTACTAAAGAAAGGCCATTTTTCTCAGGAATTGAGAAAGAAGAAAGTAGCAATGATGATTATGATAGTTGCTTTCACCAGCCAGAGAAGAAAAGAAGACTTTTGCCAACTCAAGTGCAGTTTCTTGAGAAGAGTTTTGAGGTAGATAACAAGCTTGAACCGGAGAGGAAAGTTCAGTTGGCTAAAGAAGTTGGCCTACAACCTAGGCAAATTGCTATTTGGTTTCAAAACAGACGTGCTAGATACAAGACTAAACTACTTGAGAAGGACTATGATGTTCTCAAAGCTAGCTTTGATAAACTGAAGGATGATTATGACACCCTTTTCAAAGAGAATGAGAATTTGAGAAATGAGGTATCTTCAAAACTCCCTATAAAAACCAGCATTCTTAATTGGAATTAGATTTCCAAAGGGGTTTGTTATATTAGTCGGGAAGAAATAAGTTGTTGTATAATCTTAGACAATCTTATCTCAAGAGCTAGTTTTTAGGGTTAAATTAGTCCATTTTCTTAACATGGTATCTGAGTTGGAATCATCTGTATTCTTGGTTTACCCAACATCGGAACTCGCGACCTCCTAGTCATACGGCATATTAATAAATTCTTTGATTTTGTTGCATAGGTTGATTTGCTGAAAGAAAAAATGGTGAGGAGGGAAAATGAACCAAGTAGTGGCGTGAATGCAGAAGAGGCAACTCCAAATGTTGTTAGGTCAGAAGTGGCAAGTATAGAAAAGGTAGTATGCAAACAAGAAGATGCAAGTTCAGCTAAAAGTGATGTTATTGATTCAGATAGCCCACATTACACTGATGGGAATCATTCTTCAAATGCATTTGAAGCAGAGCCATCTGATTTCTCTCAAGATGAAGATGACAAATTAAGTAAGAGCTTTTTATGCTTCCCTGAAATTGGAGATCAAATTCAAGCTAATTCATGCAATTTGGGATTCCAAATTGAAGATCAGCCTTGTTGGTTCTGGCAATATTGACTTTTCAAGGCATTTGCTAAATTTCCTTTGTAGAATCAATAATATGTTTGTATATAGGATTACTACTACAGTAGTTAACTAACTGAGGTGTCTTTATTACTACTCAGCTTGTTTCAAAAATATAATGTTGTGATTGGCCTTTTCTCTTTAGCTCAAAAACAAATGGTACTATTGCCTTTTTTCCCCTTCTTTTCAGTTTAATCATGATGAATCCTAGGGAATCAGTTTGTTTCTACTGTTAATTTTTTAATGTTAGGATCCTTTGGCCTTATTCGGAAAAGTAAAATCAATGATGATTCATTTTCTGGGATATGTACAAAGTAGAATAAGAGCATGTGCATTTTCCTTCTTAGTGGCAGTGGCAATAAGGAAAGAAAAGGGTTTTGAATATAAAAACTGTGGGACTCAATAAAACCCCTTCTGCAATACAAATTGTTCTATAGGGAAAACCACTGGATTTATAGGTAAAAGATGAGAATTTCATATTTATAATATCATGAAAAGTTGTAGTGTTAAATAGGTTATAATATTTTACGATATAATAGCATGTTAATCAGAGGCATACCTGTGGGTTACAGTGAGGGATCACCAAACCCCGTAAGTTTCGGCATAAATATTGTATATGAATATTTAAGCACTTGGCACCTTGAATGCTAAAGGTCTTTAAGAGTTACTGGTTGAGCAGAAGACTGAACCTCCATCGCGTAAAAGTCTTGAATCCGCCTCTTATGTTAATAAGGATAAATTGACAAACTTAAAGTTTAAAAAATGTTAAATATAGAAAGATTTTCTTTTTTCTGAATTAGAAAAAAAATATCATATAAAATAAAATAGAGGAGGTTCGATTTTCTTTTTTTCTCCGGACATCTAATATTGAAACAATTGTCCAAGCGGATATGTATGTGATTAATTCGCAACATTTAAAAAGGAAAATGCCAAAAAAGTAAAAGAAAAAAGAAACTGCATGTAAGAGAAAAAGTGAGGATTGAGGTTGAAATCTTAAGCAATGGGGAGGAAAAAAGGAAAGGGCAATACCCTCTTAAAGTCAAATTTTGTGGATGATTGGATTCAAAAGTGTATTTCAATAGGCAATGACTTTTTAGCCAGATGTTGACAATTTTTCTTCTTTAATTAACTTTATAAAATGGACGTTGAGACATACCCCATCACTTTAAATATTTTTTTAATTAAGAGAATCAACGATACTTTTTAACGTGAATATTTTGCTGATGCATTTCTTGTTACATGTTAACATGTGTAATTGTACTATGACTTTGGGAATATATTTTAATGGCTACAATTGATATGGAATCTGTTTTAATCCTTTCTTTAAGGATAGCTAGCACGTAGCCTTGAAGGAACAAATCAAATGATATATTTATACTCTAAGTCTCTTAACTTCTTTCATAATTTTATATATTAACTACAGTGTTGGAACCTTACCAAACACTAGCTTGTAGTGTCAAGTTTTTGAGGGAATCAAGTTTTGTGTTTAGATATTCCAATAATTAATACATAAATAGTGCTTCTTTTTGGACAATTTGACTCAAAAGAAAATATATTCATTGTTCTTTTTTTTTTAGGGAAATTAAAACTTTAGAATCTCCATTACGATATGGAAATGGTGAATTGAAATAAAAATGGGACAAAATGGACTCAACTATTTGAAATTACTTACAAAAGTTATTTCTGTTTTGTTTGTAATAGAAAAGTTACTTAACCATTTCTAAAGCACTCAGAAGGTCACCTAACTAAATTTTTCAAATTTTCGATGGCTAAATACCTACTTTTTCTCCTAAATTATTAATTTTCAAATACTTTCAATATTATATATTTTTTCCCGTTTACTCTATATTATGCACTTATCTATAGAATAAATGTATCTTATTTAATAAAGTAAAAAAGAAAAAATAATTTTCAGACATATATAATATTCTACTAAAGTGATTCCTTTAGTGTCTTTTGACCTCTCTCTAATATTAATTAGTAGCTTCAAGTGGAAAATGTAGGAAGATGTAACTATTAAACGGACTAGAGATAGGCCATACAATTGATATTTGCACCTCATAACCACTTGCACAAGGGATTGGGCACACAGTTTATATTTGTATGAGAAGTCATTGTTGGTATGGAAAAATATATATAATAGTATGTCTCTAAGTTACTAAACTCAAGAAGCAAGGGACAGCTATTTATTTCATTTGTTTACTTCAAACCAGGTAGCTTTCTTTGATCCAAGTTTTGTGGATTACATGAGATAAGGGAGGTGTTAAAAGAGCTACGAGCAGAATTTTCTTCAAGGATGTTCAAACTTGAAATAAGTAAAAAATAAAAAATTCGACAAAGAATATTTAATATATATTATGTATCTCTAAAACGTAATATTTTACTTATATACATAATATAATATTTTGATAAATGATAGTCAATTGATCACCCTAACCATAACATGGCTTCGCCACGGCTACAAGAGCCCAACAGCGCGCTTTATTTAGTAATTGCTTATTCCGCCTTAATGCTTTTGCGTAACTTAAGAACCATCAAATGTCACTTTTGGCTTCATATTAATCTATTCTGAGAACTTCTAGACCATGTGATATTAAGATTGAAACTGAAACCAATTCCAATGTTACACTAACTCAAAATAGATCCCTTTCACCCATAACTAGCTAATTTTGTGGGACTTCTACTGCAGGAATATCAAGTCCATGCAGTCAAGCAACACATGTTAGGGCATATCACACATTTAGAGGGGACCCTCATATACTTATTATCGTCATCTTAAATTATATTTATACACTTGACTAAATTTTAATTTCATATATTTATGTAGAATTAATCTTGGACTTGCCTCTAAGAACAGCTTTAGAAGTGTCAATGAATAACATCTGATTTTGATGAACCTATGAAATAACCAAAATATCAATATTTAACGAAGCTCATATATCTTCCAATTAAATGAAAATTAATTTTGTTTTCCGAAACATTCAAGTTGAATAAGTATATCTCTTGAAGTTAGTTCATTAGTACAATTTTTTTCGGTTAGACTTTTAGGACATGTCAAAGTGACTTTTGTTCTACTACTCACTCTCTGCAATTTTATGCACTTAGATATCAACACTAATAAAACCTCATTCGGCAAAATAAAAAATATCTGATACTTTTATGAAGTATTGACAAGTGGGGAACTAATTTCACACGTGTCTGGTAGTCAAGCAAATACCAAACGAAGGAAGCCCAATGGGCCCCACCATAAGATGCCAGACGTAAATGGGCCAAGCAACGTGGCGGGGTGTGCACGGTGGGAAACAGTAAAGTGGGCCCGCGGTGCCCAGTACGTCGCTTTCACTTATTCTTTTACACTCCATGTAGATAAGCATGAAAATTATGGGGAAAATAAGCATAAAAAGGGGGCTTTTGCATCCGTACCCATTTTTTTCACGTTTTAATTTATATTTGCTTTGTAAAAGAATCACATCTGTACCCATTTTTGCGCATAACTTCAGCATGCGGGGCTGAAATAGAAGAGACAATCACGTAAAACTTCAGCATTCTAGTAGACGGGCCTGAAATAACTTGCGAACCTCAGCTCTAGTAAATGGGAAACTTCAGCTCTAGAGCTGAAGTTTTTGTCTTTGTAAATGGGGAATTTCAGCATACAGAGCTGAAGTTTCCCAGTTATAAAGACAAAAATTTCAGCATACCGGGTTGAAGTTCCCCTAGTTACACTGGAGAACTTCAGCTCTAGAGCTGAAGTTTTTGTCTTTGTAAATGGGGAACTTTAGTATACGGGGCTGAAGTTCCCCTGTTATAAAGACAAAAACTTCAGCATACGTGTTGAAGTTCCCCCAGTAACACCAGGGAACTTCAGCTCTAGAGCTGAAGTTTTATCTTTTGTAAATGGGGAACTTCAGCATACGGAGATGAAGTTCCCAAGTTATATGGACAACAACTTCAGCATACGGGGCTAAAGTTCCCCAGTTTACAAAGACAAAACTTCAGCTCTAGAGTTGAAGTTCTCTAGAGCTGAAGTTCCCTGGTGTTACTGGGGGAACTTCAACACGTATGCTGCAGTTTTTGTCTTTATAACTGGGAAACTTCAGCTCTGTATGCTGAAATTCCCCATTTACAAAAGATAAAACTTCAGCTCGAGAGCTGAAGTTTTATCTTTTGTAAATGGGGAACTTCAGCATACGGGGCTAAAGTTCCCCAGTTTACAAAGACAAAACTTCAGCTCTAGAGTTGAAGTTCTCTAGAGCTGAAGTTTTATCTTTGTAAAAGGGAAACTTCAGTCCCGTATGCTGAAGTTGTTGTCTTTATAACTTGGGAATTTCAGCTCTTCGTAACTGGGAAACTTCAGCTTTTGTCTTTGTAATTGGGGAACTTCATCCCCGTATACTGAAATTTTGTCTTTATAACCGGTGAACTTCAGCTCAGCGAGTGAAAAGAGAGCTGAAATTATTTAAAAAGTGGATACAAATTAAAAGTTTTTAAAAAAACAGATATAGTTTAAATGGGGGCGACCAAATAAGATATCCCGTATAATTTTTATCATAAAAATTGATGAACTAATCTAAATATTTACTTATTTAATCGCTTAAATTAAAATAATTAATATATATAATCTTATATATTTAGTATATAATTATATATTAGAAAAAGAAGATTATGAATTCGATCGGCTATTTGTGGGAGGATCTCTGTTAAACATACTGTACTGGGGACCCAATTGACGAAGAAATTGGGCTTTGGTGACAAGACAAGGCTTTGTCCAAAAGTTGAAGGGGACCTATTATTCAGGAGAGTGGTGATGTCACACGTGGGGTCACCCACTATCCACGTGCATACCCATTTCTAGATTTCAGAAAAATAGGGTGTTCGTCGGTCGGTACGATATTTAAATATTTCGGTTTGATATTTTTGATATTCAGTTTCGTAAAATGCTATACCAATATCGTAGCTAATTAAATTTGGTATGATTCGAAAGGATTCGATTTATTTGATAAAATTAGTTTATTCGGTTTAAATACTAACTAGTGTATAGACTCATAGATGATATGATAATATTCTTAATTAAAGTACTCAAAAGTACAAAAGTAAAAACGTTTGTCGATAAATTTTATCCAAAACCAACGAATACCAACCTAGAGAAAGATTCTTAGAGAAATATCTTGTTATTTGCTTAGAGTTAATTGATAAACTTAGAGAATAAAGGAAAGTAAAATTTTATATTTCTTATATTTATGTTATAATTAATAAAATATTTATCGTGTAATATGATATATATATTTTGGTACGGTATCGGTATTTCAGTATTTTATTTTTAGATATCAAATATCATACCTAATACTGATATTTTTTAAAACTTAAAATAAATACCATATCGAGTTCCAAAATATCGAATACCGAATATCAAAATTTTCGATTTCGATACGATAATTCGGTATTTATCAAATTATACACAACCCTACGGAAAAGTGAACATTTTATAAAACAGTATATTGCCGTTTCTGTGTTCTATCAGCTTCTCTGCCTATTTCTTAACTGACCAAATTCGTGATTCCTCTAATGTTATATTCTGCCTTATATAAAAAACTTTTTTCTTTTCCATCTAAGTTTTGAATATATTGCTCATTGTTGGGGCAAGATTCAGGCCACGGCAACTATTACATCATGCATACTGTTTTTATCTCGAATCATATAGATATAAATCTTGAATCCATTTCTGTAATAACATGCCAAAAGCCAAAATAACCCTAGCACATTGTTGGGAGCCAATGCCCAATGAATTGAGTGGAGCGGGTTCCTCTCGACAGGGGCGGAGCTAGCCCATCGAGTATGGGTTCAGTTGAACCCAATCGTTTTGGTGCAATTCATGTATTTGTCTTAAAAAATCTATTGAATATATATAAATTATTAATTTAAAATTCAATAACTTAAAAGGGTTAGAACCCCAAACTCATATGCTTTAAATCCTAGCTTCGTCTCAGCCCATCGATTCGAGGAGCTCTCCAACTATAATCAGCTGATATCTTTCTGGTTAAGTTTAGCCTTACGTTTATTTACTTAACCAAAAATAAGTTTGGGAGTCTGATAGCAATCACTAGTTATTTGCTTCTATTCTTAAAAAATATCGTGTTGAATCTTTCAAAAGTTATTCATCTTTAAAAATTTGACTGTATACGGTAGAAATTGTGGTTACTTAATTTTATTATTTGGTCGAGATAAGAATGTTACATCGAAAAACTAGGACGTCGAGTCCGAAATCGAAGTCTCTTCGACGCCAGAAAGAGATAGACTCTGAGTAATATCGGCATAGCTTTATAATGGAAAGAGCGAGATATCCGCGATTAGTTGAGGATCGTGGCATGAATCTCAGAACGGATCAAATCAATGGCAGTTAATCAATTGTTAATACGGTTTCTTACTATAATTAGAAGTGTACCTTAATTAGGACTCATCTACTATATCAAGGAGAATTCTATTCATTCGTAAATGTCATATATCATTAAGAAAAATATATACAATCGTTCTCTTCCTTGCTCAACAAATTGTTCATCAGAATTGTTTTATCCTCTACTGTCTTTACTATACCACCTCGAGGTTACTTCAGTTTGAGGTCGAGACTTTGTTTACACACTGGTTTGATTTATTTTACAGTCTAATTCATCCATTTATTTTCTAGTTTATTAATTGGTATTGGACGAAATCATATATCCTTAAAACTACTATATAAGTTTAATTGTTATCCGAATTTCAGGGTAAACAGTTTGGCGACCACCATAGGACTAAAGATAATAGTGATTATTCAATATTTATTCTGATGACACACACTATTTTACGCTTGTTCTTGTCAAGTATCTTTGCTTTCAGGTTAAAACATGTCAAACGCACAAAATGCACCCACACATGGTGACGGTCGAGATACCACAAGCTGATCTCGGGGGACCACCGGTTGCCAACCCAGTCGACGTGAGTTCACACATTGCTTTGAATGCGAATCTAGGCGCATACCCCGAAGGGAGTGTACGCAGAGAAGGCCGATCTGGTGGCCAAGGCACACAAGACGGAGGAGATATAAGAGTCAGTTTCCAGGTAATATTCGAAATGCTACAGGCTCAGCAAGTCGCTGTTGCGCAACTGCAACACCCCCCCCCCCGAGTGGGGTCGAACCGAAAGTCACCCGTCGTACCGAGCTTGTACCGGAAAGATCGAATAATAACGAATCGGGGACCGATCCTGCAATCATGAAAATGCCCAAGGAACTCACCAAAATAATTGAGTCGGGAGAGAAGAAAATTGAAGCTAGTGATAAAAAAGTGAAAACGTACAACTCCCGTGTTGATCAGATACCAGGGGCACCGCAAATTTTGAAAGGGATGGATTAGAAGAAATTTGTACAGAAGTCGTTTCCTCCAAGTGCA
Source organism: Nicotiana paniculata (assembly GCA_005239505.1). Taxonomy (NCBI): domain Eukaryota; kingdom Viridiplantae; phylum Streptophyta; class Magnoliopsida; order Solanales; family Solanaceae; genus Nicotiana; species Nicotiana paniculata. The sequence continues at coordinate 41,133 of ML364726.1, forward strand.
GTTTCGAAACCCATTCCAAAGGAGTTTCGTATGCCGGATATATCTAAGTATAATGCGACCACCGATCTCAACGAGCATGTCACCTCCTACACATGCGCCATCAAGGGTAATGACTTGGAAGATGATGAGATCGAATATGTTTTATTGAAGAAGTTCGGGGAGACTCTATCGAAGGGGGCCATGATTTGGTACCACAATCTATTGCCAAATTCCATTGACTCATTTGCATGTTAGCAGACTCTTTCATAAAGGCACATGCCAGGGCCATAAAGCTTGCGACAAGGAAATCGGACCTTTTCAAAGTAAAACAGAAGGATAATGAAATGTTGAGGGAGTTCGTGTCTCGATTTCAAATGGAACGCATAGAGTTTCCACCAGTCACGAATGATTGAGCCATTCAAGCTTTCACTCGGGGGTTGAATGAACGAAGTTCGATAGCATCACGTCAACTGAAGTAAAATTTGATTGAATATCCGGCGGTGACCTGGGCCTATGTACATAATCGGTACCAATCAAAGATCAGGGTTGAAGATGATCGATTAGGAACTCCTTCTGGTTCAGTATATCCAAACAGGTCCACAGCCAAAAATTAGAGGGACGTCTAAAGGGAACCTCGGTCGAACAAAGACCGATATCAGTCATACATCGCAGATCGCAAGAACAGCGGCTCGTGATGTAATTCCATCCGAAATGATCGAAGAAGTGATCGAGGATAGAATTCTCGGGGACTTATGAGTAAAAGCGGTTTTGATAACTATGTCGATACTACAGAGGCACCTCAACTGTCGGAATAAAATTTTAGTATCGACGCATCAGGCATTGTATTGGCGATCGTAAGAATCAAAGATACTAGATGGCCCAAGCCCATTCAAACTGATTCTTCCCAAAGAAACCCCAATTTGACATGTAAATATCATGGCACGCATGGCCATAGGACCGAGGATTGCAGGCAATTAAGAGAGGAGGTATCTCGTCTATTCAACAAGGGCCACCTTCGAGAATTCCTAAGTGATCGAGCCAAGAATCATTTTAGAGAAAGAGACGCCAACAGAAAAAATGAGCAGGAGGAGCTGCAACATGTAATCCATATGATCGTCGACGGGGTCTGATGTGTGGCTATAATTCATCATTTAACGCATTATGTGCCTTGCATTTTATGTGCTTTAATGATAAAAATATACTTTTTTAGTGTAATAGAGTTTATTTTATGTGTAGGTGAATTAGATATGGAAGTCGAGCTAAATGGATGATTAAACATCGAAAGTGTGCGTTAAAATGGTGAAAAGGAGAAGCCAGGCAAAAGCCAGCTCGACCAGGCTTTAGCCTGGCGAGGCCAGGGTCCAGATCCAACTTTCCAAGTCTTAAACACTTTCCCGGCGCAACTAGGAGTGACTTACACGTTTAAGGCTTATTCCAACCATATAAATAGACCCAAAAATACAACTTTGAAGGACATTTGCCATTGGAGACAAGAGGAGATCGTGGAACACTACTCGAGAGTTCAAAAGATTGATTTTTACATCCCTTATTCCTTACTCTGTAATTTAATTATGCAATTTACTTTGGATTTGGTTACTACGAGCATGAGTAACTAAACTCCTAATCTAGGGTTTTTATGGAACCTATTGAAGGATGAAATTCTTGTTATGTTAATATATTTGCCATAGCTTTCTCTCCATTTTTTCAACTATATGCTTGTGTTGTTAACTGAAGGGCCCTCAATTAGCTGTGCCTATTTAGTATGTATTACTCGGGAGAGAGTGTATATTTAGGTCGTTGTTGAACAACATCACTCCCGACATATATGAGGGATCAATAACGAAGGGTTTAAAGGTGGGATTAGGGATAACGAAACTTTAGGTGCGATCTAAGTGAGCTGTAATTAACGCTAGCTAGCGTAACTCGGGAGCGTATGTCTAGTATATTGTCGTAATTGCTCGGGAGAGATTTACGGCAGTCAGAGTGCTCATGATCGATAGAGAAGTTTAGGAAAATTTATACCAAACATAGGGGGAAGGGATTCCAACAATAGGGGAAATCATAAACTTAGATCATTCCTATTATTGTTTAGAACCCGTTCTTAGTTAGCTCTTAGTTACTATAGTTTCATTAAGTAATAGTTAGTAGAAAACCAACCATTTGTTATTTAAACATCTGTGGAAGTTGATTACGTGGAATTGTGTGAGTCCGATAGCAGCAATTGATAGGTTACTTCCCTTTGGGATTCGACTCTGGAATTAATGGAATATATTTGCAGCGACCGCTTAGTCCTTTTTATAAGGCATAGTTAGGCGTGATCAAATTTTGGCGCCGTTGCCGGAGAATTAACGGTATTATCAATTACAGTTAAAAGAAGTGCAAAATTCTTAGTGTATTCAATTTTTTTCACTTTCAATCAACTACATTGAAATTTTAAAGTTTGTAATCTTGGGTGTTACAGGTTTCGCCTAGAAACTCCTCAAGATTTGGTGAAGTGTTTGAAGCATTATCAGATCCTGAGAAAGTTTTCAAGCCCTTGAATCGGGCAAACAGGAAAATCAAAAGACAACAAAACTCAACTGAACAACTTGCACCAGACATGCAGATCTGGTAAACAACAGAGATAATGGGGATAACACGGAGGACCCAAATGAGCAGGTGGTGGAGCCTCTTGTTCCAGAGGCTGCTTTGTATGATTGGGCGCAACCCGGAATAGAAAATTTAGCCACCATGATTGTACTCCCGTAGATACAGGCTGGTTCATTCCAAATTACAAACAATATGCTGCATTTGTTGCAAAACAAGGGACTATTCTCGGGGTCATACATTGAAGATCCTCAACAGCACTTAAAGAATTTCCTATCAATCTGTCAAACACAAAGACAACACAACGTGACTCCGGAAGCAATAAAGCTATTGTTGTTTCCATTCTCTATGACAGGAGCATCTCAAACTTGGCTCAATTCACACCCCATAAATTCCATCACTACTTGAGAGGAATTAGTCAAGAAATTCGTGAACAAATTTCATCCACGCAACAAGACTGCTCAGCAATTTGATGAGATCTTGAGCTTCAGACAGAAACCACAGAAGCATTGCAAGAGACGTGTGAAAGATTCAAAGGGCTACTGGTTTTATGTCCACACCATGGTATTCCTGAGCATATGTTGGGCAGAGGTTCAACATGGGTTTGGCGGATAGTGTGAAGGCTAATGTTGATGCTTCAGCCGGTGGAACATTCTTGAGTAAAACATTCAGAGAGAGCAAGATCCTGCTCGACAAGATGGCACAGAATTCGGGATGGACCAACAGAAACACTCCCATCATCTTGTGGTCCACTCTGTGGCCTTAGATCTAGCTAACTCTATAGCTGAAAATATGGCCACACAAATGAGAATCCTCACCAAAAAGGTGGAGGAATCAGGTCAGAAACAGCAGGTACACATAGTTGATACAACCAATGGGGGTTTATGTACATCTTGCATTAGTCAGCCAATTGGTGGCCCGTGGAGTGCTGATGGTGATCACCAACACTATCTGGAAAACATGAATTATGTGTCCAACTATGGGGGACAGAGACCAGGTGGTCAAAATTGGAGTCAGCAGAATCAACAATACAGGCCAACCCTGCAGCAGCACAATAATAACAGTAATATGGGGTCCATGCGACCACAAGGAAATATGGTGCCTTACCAAAGGCAACCGGGCTACAACAATCAGAATCAGCAGCATGGTTATCATCCACCTCAACAGCAACACAATGGGAGACAAGAAGATGGGTTCCCTAGACTCGAGGGAATGATGCAACAAGTGATTGGGTCCAATGCAAAAATAACTGAAAGAGTACACTCACACGAGTCGACTATAAAGAATATTGAGGTCCAATTGTGTCAGATTTCGATGGCTCTGAATAATCGTCCTCATGGGACATTACCGGCAGACACACAGATAAATCCAAAGGAGCAGGGCCCGAAACAACTAATGGCAGTGAGTCTACGTAATGGTAGAGACCTAGACTTGGAGCAAGAGATAGCTCGTGAAAGCAGACCTACTGAGACACTTGTGCTAGTGCCCATTGAGACAGATGATTCAGCAGGGTTGACTGAGGTGACAGTACAACATGCACAGAAAGATTCCATCAAAGAAAAAGAGGCTGAGAAAGAGGTTGAGACATTACAGGAACCGGTAGAGGAGGCAGTGCCTGAACTAGAGAAAAAAAAAATCACAGGAAAGAAACGACCTCCAGCACCATTCACATAGAGATTAGCCAAATATCAAAAAGATAAGAAATATAAGAAGTTATTGGAGATGTTGAAGCAAATTCAGATAAATATTCCATTGATTGATGCTTTAAAGGAGATGCCTGGTTATGCGAAAATGATGAAGGACTTGATGTCCCGCAAGTTTGACTTCCAAGACTTGGCCACAGTTACTCTAACTCAGACTTGCAGTGTTGTTGTGAGAGACCCATTGCTGAGAAGTTGTCTGACCCAGGGAGTTTCACAATTCCTTCCACTATAGGTAACTTTGCATTTGCTAAGGCATTGTATGATTTGAGGGCAAGCATAAATCTTATGCCCCTGGCTATCTATAAAAATCTCGGGATTGGAAGAGCTAAGCTCACGTCCATGTTATTGCAGCTGGCTGACAGGATAGTAAAGAGGCCTTCTAGTATCCTTGATGATGTGTTGGTGCAAGTTGGGAAATTTGTGTTCCCAGCAGATTTTGTTATCCTGGATTGTCGAGTTGATGAGGAAATTTCCATAATTTTGGGAAGGCCATTTTTGGCCACAGGGAGAGATCTAATTGACTGTGAAACTGGAGAGCTCAAGATGAGATTAAATGATGAGTAAATAACATTCAACGTGCAAAAATATATAAGGCGGCCAAGTGAATTAGCCAATTGCCCTTTAATTGATGCCGTGGATGTAATCTTGGAAGAGGATGATGAGACTTTGAACATTGAGATCCTCTAGCAGCTTGCCTCATGAACCTAGATGAGGTCAATCGTAAAGAATTGGCAGAATGGGTGCTTGCTCTTGAGGGCAAAGGTTTTTGGAAAAGACTATCGAATTTGAGCCCCTACACTTAGAGGAAAGGAAAACTCCTCCAGCCAAGCCATCCATTGAAGAACCACCATAGTTTGATCTGAAGCCACTGCCTGCCCATCTCAGGTATGCATTCTTAGGACCTAACTCAACATTACATGTTATTATCTCATCTAGTTTGTTAGATGTGCAGGCAGAAAAACTTTTGCAGGTGTTGACAGAGTGCAAGTCTGCAATTGGGTGGACCATGGCAGATATCAAGGGATCAACCCGGCCTTCTGTATGCATAAAATTCTACTAGAAGATGGGCACAAACCTTACAGAGAACACCAAAGAAGGCTGAACCCCAATATAAAGGAAGTGGTGAAGAAAGAAGTGATTAAGTGGTTAGCAGCGGGAACCATGTTCCCCATCTCTGACAGCAACTAGGTTAGCTCAGTTCAATGTGAGCCAATGCAAGAGGCAAAGGACAAGGTAGATGAGCACTATATTCTAAAATTTTCAAGGCCGTCTAAGCAAATGGCACTCCTACGTTGAAAGGCAAAAAGTGCATAAAGAATCATTTAATTCTTGGCTCGCAACAATTTGCATCGCCCCAAGAGCATGATCATAGAGCAGAATAAAAACATGGGGTCCAATTCATAAGTTCAAAGTGGAGGCAAAAGGATCATGGAAAACAAAGCTATTGGAAGGATCAACAACAAACCAGATGGTTGGAACTAAGTGCGAGGTACCCGCACGAAGGACCAGGCCTGGGGAGAAGTCTGAGTACCTAACTGCTAGTGCTTCGGCCTTTGGCCTACCAGGGAGTTTCTTTTACCCTCTTATTAGTTATGGTGTGCATTGGGGACAATGCACAATTTTAAGTGCGGGGTGAGGAGATTGTCTGGGTGACTTTCTATGCCATTTTAGTTGTTTAGTTTAATTGAATAATATTTTTACTTTTTTTAGAAAAAAGAAAAAAAACATAAATATGTTGGACTTTTCCCGACGATGGATATCCTACACAGTTTTCTTGAGGGAAGTAAGTCTATAGAAAATACAAAAAAGATTTTTTTTAGGTAGTGTAGTAATTCCCTCTTGGTTTTTTTGGGCCGCGGTTATATTCCAAGGGTTTTTAGCTGAACCGGGTGTAGATAGTTTTAATTTTTAGGAGTAGGAGTCGAGAGGGCTATGCATTTCATCGCAACAATATCTCTGAGCTTTGTAATGCCTTGAGAATAGTTAGTACTTTGGTTTTGACGCTTAGGCTCAATTTTTTTCTCTAGGATAAATACTTTAAATCATGGATTCATTAATTTGCTTAACTGCTTTGACTGGAGAGTCGTGATAAAACCAATCCTGAACGAGTTTGTGCCATGTCTGTGTGAGGTTTGTATGTATTCTTTACATTGCATTTGATGTCTAGAACTTGCCCAGTGTGTGTGCAAAGAGAAATAGTAGTCGTGTTCAGTCTGAGAGACGATATAGGCAGTTCTTTGTTAAGACAGATATATATAGAGTACCAACATTACAAGTCGTACCCCTTTGTTTGAATCGACCATGTATTTGAACCTTGTCACCTCTCATGAGCACTTGAATTGTGATGAAGTATGGAAAAGTTAAAGTGTGGGGTGGTGGATTGGCTTTTGAGTGGAACGAGCGAAATAAGGAGAAAAATGCACCGTTTGAAAGAAAAAAAAAGAAATGTGTCAATAAAAGCCATTTGGCAAGAGAAAGAAAAAAAAAGACATTGATATAATAGTTGTAGTGTATGAAATCCTGATGGTGATGGCTATTGATGTACTGGTGCTTAAAGAAGTAGGGGTAAAATATAGTGAAGTTAAGGTGGAGTTTTGGTTTGACATAAGTATGGGCTTGAAGTTTAAAGTGTTTGTATTAAAGTGCTTAAGGGAGGTGTAGTCACTCTTATATCCAAATGTATCCTACCTATCCCGCATCCTACATTACAACCAATGGAAGTCCTATTTGATCTTAGACTGAATGAACTCGATTAGTGGAGTATGACGCTAAGGGCAAGCTTATGGTACGTCATTTGGGCATATGAATGTTATTTCTGAGAGCGAGTGAATTTTTTCTATCTTGAGTTCCTATGTTATTAAAATTCATGGTGTGTAGAACTAAGCTCTTTGATTGGGTGAGGTCACATGATTCATAAAGGAAAGGTAATGTTGTTGACCTCCATGTTAGAGTAAGTGAATAATAAATAAAGCATGGTATTTGTGAGTCGGTTATTGAGGCGAGGATGTCACACCTTTGTGCTTAAACTATTTTAAAAAAAGTCTAGGTATAACGAGTTAGGGGAATTGCTTAATAAGTTGTGTTCATGAGTGTAGTTTAATTGCTCGAGGACGAGCAAATGTTTAAGTGTGGGGTATTGATGTGTGGCTATAATTCATGATTTAATGCATTACGTGCCTTGCATTTTACGTGTTTTAATGATAAAAATACACTTCGTTTGAGCGTAATGGAGTTTATTTTATGTGTAGGTGAACTAGAGATGGAAGTCGAGCTAAATGGATGCTTAAACTTCGAAAGTACGCGTGAAAATGGTGAAAAGGAGAATCCAGGAAAAAGCCAGCTCGACCAGGCTTTAGCCTGGCGACGCCAGCTTAAAGTCAGGACAGACCAGGCTTTAGCCTGGCGAGGCCACGATCCAGATCCGACTTTCCAAGTCTTAAACACTTTCCCGGCGCAACTAGGAGTGGCTTACACGTTTAGGGTTTATTCCAACCATATAAATAGAGCCAAAAACACAACTTTGAAGGACTTTTGCATTTAATTACGCAATTTACTTTCGATTTGATTACTACGAGTATGAGTAACTAAAATCCTAATCTAGGGTTTTGATGGAACCTATTGAAGGATGAAATTCTCGTTATGTTAATATATATTTGCCATAGCTTTCTCTTTATTTGTTCAACTATATGCCTGTTGTTGTTAATTAAAGGGACCTCAATTAGTTGTGCCTATTTAGTATGTATTACTCGGGAGAGAGAGAATATTTAGGTGTTGTTGAACAACATCACTCCTGACGTATATGAGGGATCAATAACGAAGGGTTTAAAGGTGGGATTAGGGATAACAAAACCTTGGGTGCGATCTAAGTGAGCTGTAATTAATGCTAGCTAGCGTAACTCAGGAGAGTATGTCTAGTACATTGTCATAATTGCTCGGGAGAGATTTACAGCAGTTAGAGTGCTCATGATCGATAGAGAAGTTTAGGCAAATTTATACCAAACATAGCGGGAAGGGACTCCAAAAATAGGGGAAATCATGACCTTAGATCATTACTATTATTGTTTACAGCCCGTTCTTAGTTAGCTCTTACTTACTATAGTTTCATTATATAATAGTTAGTAGAAAACCAACCATTTGTTATTTAAATTCATGTGGAAGTTGATTACGTAGAATTGTGTGAGTTTGATAGCAGTAATTGATAGGTTAATTCCCCGTGGGATTCGACTCTGGACTTCATATTCGGAATATATTTGCAGCGACCGCTTAGTACTTTTTATAAGGCATAGTTGGGCGTGATCAGGGTCAATATTCCACAAGGGCCCATGTTCAAACGCACTAAAGTATCAATTACTAGGGAAAAGGGACCTGAGATTATGTGCCAGAAGGCACCGTATCATTCAACAATGAGGAAGCATAAGGAATTTCTCAACCTCCCAACGACGCTCTTGTAATTTCTATATTATTAAATAAAGTTCAAGTTAAGTGTGTTTAAGTGGATCCGGATAGCTCGAAAAATATCATCCGATCAAGGGTCGTAGAGAAGCTCGGCCTATAAGATCAAATTGTGCCTGCAGCTCGGGTCTTGAACGGTTTCAATATGGCCAGCGAGACAACTAAAGGAGAGATCATCCTACCGGTGAACGTGGCAGGAACTATCCAAGATACCAAGTTCCACGTAATCGAGGGTGACATGAGGTATAACGCCCTGCTTGGGAAGCCCTGGATTCACAATATGAGGGCAGTCCCTTCGACTCTCTACCAAATGATGAAATTCCCGATGTCGAACGAGGTGAAAATAGTATATGGGGAGCAGCATGCTGTGAAGGTAATGTTTGCGGTCGATGAGGTAATACTGATATCGGCGCCACGGCCGACCACAAGATACTTAGTTTTCTCGATGCCTATTCCATGTACAATCAAATTCAAATGAACCCGGAAGACCAAGAAAAAACTTCATTCATCACCAAGTATGGAACATATTGCTATAACGTAATGCCTTTTAGGAAAAAAAATGTAGGAGATACCTACCAACGCCTAGTAAATAAAATGTTCGAATAACAAATAGGTAAGTCAATGGAAGTGTATATTGATGATACGCTAGTTAAGTCCATGCGCGCAAAGGACCATTTGACACATTTGTTGGAAACATTCAAGATATTAAGGAAATACAACATGAAGCTCAACCCTGAGAAATGTGCTTTTGAGGTCGGTTCGGGCAAGTTCCTCGGCTTCATGGTGTCTAATCGGGGGATCGAGATGAACCCCGATAAAATCAAGGCTATCGAAGACATCAATCGTGGATAGAGTTAAAATCGTACAAAGGTTAACCGTGCGGATAACTGTCTTAGGCTGATTCATCTCGAGATCATTAGATCGGAGCCACAGATTCTTCTCACTACTCAAAAATAAGAACAACTTCACCTGGATCCCGGAATGCCAACAGGCGTTAGAAGAATTGAAACGGTACCTCTCAAGCCCGCCATTGCTTCATACTCCAAAGGCATATGAGAAGATCTACTTATACTTGGCTATCTCAGAAATCACGGTAAGTGGTGTCTTAGTTCAAGAAGAGCAAGGTACGTAATTTCCTATTTATTACGTAAATAAAACTCTAGGAGAAGCAGAAACTAGATATCCACACTTAGAAAAATTGGAAATTGCTCTAATAAGCGCCTCTAGGAAGCTAAAACCATATTTTTAGTGTCACCCCATATGTGTATTAACCACTTACCCACTTCGTAATGTTTTGCATAAGCCCGAACTTTCGGGCCGATTGGCCAAATGGGCCGTCGAACTCAGTGGGTATTAATATCAACCCCGAATGGCCATCAAGTCTCAAATTCTGGCAGACTTCGTGGACGACTTCACGTCAACCCTCGTAACCGAAGTTGAAAAAGAACTTTTGATGAAATCGGCTACATTATCGGGGGTGTGGACCCTTTTTACTAACGGCGCTTCAAATGTGAAGGGGTCCAGGCTAGGCATTGTTTTGAAGCTGCCCACGGGAAATACTATTAGACAATCCATAAAAACTTCTAAGTTGACTAACAATGAGGACGAGTACAAGGCCATGATTACAAGTCTTGGACTAGCTAAAAGCTTGGGAGCGGAAGTCATCGAAGCCAAATGTGACTCCCAGCTGGTAGTAAACCAAGTAAACAAAACCTTCGAGGTTCGAGAGGATAGAATGCAAAGGTATTTGGACAAGTTGCAGGTGACTTTACACCGTTTTAAGGAATGGACTTTATAGCATGTACCTCGAGGGCAGAACAGTGAAGTCGAGGCCCTTGCAAATTTGGGATCATCAGTCGAGGACGACAAAATCAGCTCGTGGACTGTCGTTCAACTCTCAAGATCCATAATCGAAGAAGGTCACGCTGAGATAAACTCCACGAGCTTAACTTGGGATCTAAGAAATAAATATATCGAGTATTTGAAAAACGGAAAGTTCCCATCGGACCCTAAAGAATCGAGGGCTCTACGAGCAAAAGCTGCTCGATTCACATTGGCTGAGGATGTAACATTGTATAGGAGGACGTTTTACAGACCGTTAGCAGTATGCTTAGGACCAGGGGACACCAATTATGTCCTTCGATAAGTTCATGAAGGTACTTGTGGGAACCACGCCAGTGCCGAATCACTAGTTCACAAAATCATTAGATCAGGATATTCTTGGGATAGTATGGATAAAGACACTAAGGATTTTGTTCGAGAATGTGATAAGTGTCAAAGGTATACACCAATGATCCACCAGCCTGGAGAACAACTTCATTCGGTCCTATCCCCATGGCCATTTATAAAATGGGGGATGGATATCGTCGGCCCTCTGACATTGGCCCCAGCTAAAGCTAAGTTCATTTTGTTTATGACTAACTATTTCTCTAAATGGGTTGAATCACAGGCCTTTGAGATAGTCAGAGAAAAATAAGTTATAGACTTCATCTGGGATCACATTATATGCCTATTCGGGATACCTACCGAAAATGTATGCGATAATAGAAAGCAATTCATCGGCAGCAAGGTAACAAAGTTTCTCTAAGAACATAAAATAAAAAGGATCTTATCGACACTGTATCATCCGAGCAGAAATGGACAGGCCGAGTCAACAAACAAAACCATCATTCAAAATCTGAAGAAAAGGTTGAACGAAGCAAAGGGAAAATGGAGAGAAATCCTACCCGAAGTCCTTTGGGCATATCAAACAACATCAAAGTACAGTACGGGGGCAACCCCATTAGTATATGGCTCTGAAGCCTTGATTCCAGTCAAAGTCGGGGAACCCAGCACCAGATTTTGAAACACAACGGAAGAATCAAATCACGAGGCTACGAATACTAGCCTCGAACTATTGAATGAAAAATGAGAAGCCGCCCTCATCCGAATGGCCGCACAAAAACAACGCATCGAAAGGTATTATAATCGAAGGAACAACCTTTGCCACTTCAGAATCGGGCACTTGGTCCTTCGGAAAGTCACCATCAACACTCGAGACCCTAATGAGGTAAAACTATGCCCAAATGAGGAATGACCCTATCAAGTCCTCAATATCCTCGGAAAAGGATCTTACAAGCTAGGCACGGTAAGCGGAGAGCAGCTACCAAATAATTGGAACATCTCACTTCTCAAGAGATATTATTGCTAAGGTATGACCTTCTCCTTTTTCATTCACATTTTTACTAACTTATTTTTAGGTGACAGAGTAAAGGTATCAAAGACATCATCAAGCGGAAACACATTAGGACCCAAAGGCACGTATTGCACTTTTTTTCCCTTCGACCGCTTTTTATCCCAAATGAGTTTTTCTGGGAGTCCAGAACCTAAATGTGGTTCTTTTTGCTAAGTAGTACCGAAATAAGTGTAAAAAAAGAGTGACATATCTATGTATAACGCTCTTTTAAAGAGCGCTATACTTTAATGGACGTTAAGGTATAACGCTCTTTAAAAAAAATGTTATACATATAAAGCCTTTAATAACAGCGTTATATATGTATAGCGCTTATTTAAAGAGCGTTATACCTGATTTGCGGGCCAACCAATAAGTCTCCTGCATTTAACAGGCATAACAACAATTCAAATGGGTATAGCTCTTTTTAAAACAACTTTATATCTAAAAAAAATTCAGCCCCCCCCCCCCTCCCCGAGCTAGGCATTGCCTTATTTAAAGGCGTTAGGATTTTAAAAAAATATTCGTAACTCCTGTTAAAATTTTGCTTCTTGTTAAATTCTCAAGTATTTTTTCATAATGTCTGAAGAGCAAAAAGTAAGGGCTTCATTATATTGGTCAGGTGAGGTTGTGGTGGAAAATAATTCTGTGAGTTATAGTTTATCTCCACATTTCATGTTAAGTTATCACTTACAATGGAGTACGATAGGTTGATATCGTTGTTATATAATAAAATGAGTGTGAGGAAACGTTCAGTGAACCTTAAGGTAACCAGAAGATATATGTATTCCGTCACTCTGCAAGGTGTTAAATACTACATTATATGTGTTGTCTTTCCTTTAAATAACGGGCGCGTTCTAGTAATTTTCTGCGCTTAACAATAACCAATAGCAAACTTTTCCATAAAAGCAAGGTTTTTTTTCGCTTTAGCAAATGTCTGAACGCCTTTATATACCAAGGTACCAGAAAAATGTATGATGGCGGACTGTTGGGATGATGGTGAAGTTGGGCGCCGATACTGGGTGTGTGTGAACAATTTTTATAGGATTCCCGGCGAACCTTTTTGCAATTTTGAGGTATGGATTGATGAACCCTGTAAGTAGTAATGCTACAAAGACTTTGCAGTATATTCATGATTTGAACAAAAGATACGAACATGATGAGGTTATGTATAAACGAGAAATTACGGTGTTGAAGGAGAAACTAAAAGAGGTGGAAGAAGAAAAAAATAGGTTGTTGGATCAATTTGAGTGGTTGAAGAAGAGAATAATTGACTAAAATAACTAATGTATGTGTTGAGTGTTGTATTTTATTTTTATGCTTTCCATGTCATGTATTTTCATTATGTGTGGTGAATTTAAATTATTTTAGGTAGTTGTGTTTGTGTTTGTGTTGCAGTATTAAAATAATGAAGAACCGAGGAAATATATACATAATGCGCATATAACAAAAACAATAAAAATTGCTTCTATTATTTACATAAAATAATATTTACATCAAATAGAAAAAAAAAATCAATGTGTCCCACAACCTATGTGCTTCAATGCAGTCGCTGGCCTGAGGCGCATCCCATCCCGCTCGGCTACGCTATTAGGATCATCCTCATCACGTCGCCTCTTTATAGAAGGGGTCATCGGTCCAGTAGAAACCTACAGAAGAATAAGTCAGCTCAGTATAGGAAAATATATATTAAGTCACAACAATTTAAATTATCTTACCATGATCTCGTCGGGCTCCTGAATGTAATCATCCATTGCATCCAGGTAATCATCGCATAAAGCGGCCTCTGTGACAGGCGAGGATGAAGCCTTAATAAGAAAATTAATAAAGTTATGGAAAATAAATGAGAAAAGAACAAAATATATTTTAATTTAATACTAATAAAAACATATATGCGCCTGTGAAAGCTCCCTAGCACCCCTCGATGATGAGCCATAACTCAGTCGGCGCCCCCTATCCACATCTCGGGTCGGCGGATCCTCAGCAGCGATAGATGGGCCTGGGAAGTATGCATCCTAATCTCTCCGGTAATATTTGTGCATGTGATCAATAATGGACCTGACGATGACACCTGCGAAGTCCCTGGAGTGAGCTGCAGCCCAAGGATGTATGATGGTATGCTACTGGGATGCTCGTCCGGCTCATGGAGGTCACCCGACAGATCAGCATCAACATCATCAACTGGGACCTCAACACCTCCTTGTTGGGGACCACCTCCTCACCGCCCACCACGACCTCGTGGGGCAGCCCTACCTCGTGGGTCACCCCTACCTCGTGGGACGCCCCTACCTTGTTGGTACTTCTCTAGCGCCACATAAGCAGGGTCGTGTCCTAAGCGCTAATCCTCTCGGGCTCGCTGCAGTGTCCGTGCAGCCAGCTCTGCAACCTTTTGGCCATAATCGTGCAAAGCAGCTGCTCCCTCGTCGACATGCTGCTGCATCTGCAGTCCCAGCTGGTAGAATAGATGTAGGCCAATAGCCTGCACAATGTATAAAATATAAACTACAGAACACTATGTTACAAATATATAAGTAATAATACCATAAAACATACCAGGGCCTCGTTCTGCCCTGCGTGTGGAACATACCGACCGCCAGCTCGATCAATGAGATTCCCGATGAAAAGTCGGGTAACGCGGCTGTACCAGGGCATATACTCATGAATAGTATCCGTCCGATTCTGTGAAGTGGGGGGGGGGGGAATCAGGTCAGCTCGTCGGTCCCAAGTATCGACCTAAGTCGATAGCCATGCCACATATGCGTCGTCGACCCTGGAATGATCATCCCGCTAATAATGTGTGGGCTCCCATGCAGGCCCTCTCGGTACAAGATACGGACGGCCAAACTGGCGAAGTACCCGCTCCGTGGCATGATGCTCCACAATATCGAGGCACAATAGAAGGACGGAAGTGCTCCAAAACATTTGGCCAACCGAGAAACAATTGGGCAGGCCACCTATCAACTCGTCGTTGTATGGCGTCTAGATGAACTATTAAATAACAACAGAAAACATGAGTATGCGCAACACATGTGAAGCTATACCAAGTAAACTTAGCTGTACATTCACCTGTGCGCCCTCCAGCATATCCAACAAATCCCTGCAAAGGGGGAGATTATGCCGAGCCTCGTAGATATGTTCGTATCCCCGTCGGAGAACCCACCTCCTAGCTAGAGGGAGAAATGGAGGTGGTACATCCGGAGGTAATGGTGGTAGAGATGGCTGCAACTGTAGTAACCACTCCCAGGCCAAAACCTAACATACAAAGTTGACGTAAAATTTAAGATAAATTTTTACTAGATATGTTATAATGAATACAATATTCGAATATGTTGTCACCTGTAGCAGCGGAAAAAATCCACATACGTCATGCTGGGGACCCATGCTCGCCCGACACATCTGCCTGTACAAGTAGGCGAGAACAACAACATCCTAGATGTACTAGGGTAAATCATCTAGCCGCTGAAGATGATGAAGAAATCTCAAGCTGACTAGGTTCCCTGAAGTGTTCCAGAACAAGACCCCTCCAAACATAAGGAGCAGCAGCAACCTCGTATACCGGTGAATATGCAGATCATCTGTCTCATCAGTGATGTCGGGGTGCAATATCTCCACATGTTGTCGAATAGCTGTCAAACTCATGCGACTGGACCCTAAGTGTGCAGTCTTATCCTGTCGTCTGAAACCAATGAGTTGTTGCAGCATTTCCAAATACTGCCCAGGCGCCATCTCTCGCATGGCCTGAGGCAGTGCAACGGGCAGTCCATCAACGGGCAGCCCATATAAAACCTCCATGTCCTGCAACGTGATGGTGGCCTCGCCATTGGTCAGGTGGAATATGTGTGTCTACGGTCGCCACCGCTCTATCAGGCCAATCAAGTTGCAGTCGCCCAATCTCTAAAATCCTGTAGAAGCCCGTATTTCGCAGGCGCTGGACTACACGGGAATGGAGATCTCTGTCCTTCATAAAATCCCACATGTCGTCCACTCTCCTGGCGGGAGAGTCTGGGACAGTAACTCTCCCTCCCATACATGGGCAGACCTATGATCGCTCTGTAACACTAATAGCTCATCGCAGAAAGGTCTGGGATGCATAGGCGGCACGTCCATGTCGTCGAGTGTAAATTATACATTATTAATTGTATGTTTGTTCTGTAAATTAAATAATTAATTTTTACAATTATATAATATTTAATTGGATAGAGTATATATCTATGGGTTCCAGGCTCGATATTTGAGGCCTAGTAGCAGCAAGCTATCCTGAATTCTTGTATGTGTCAATTTTATTATTTTACATGTTAGTTTCATAATTTTGTATGTTTGTTTTGTAAATTAAATAATTAATTTTTGTAAATTGGACAGAGTTTGTGTTTGATCTATCAGTATAAGAGATACTTAAACTATATGAATACTACGCTAAAAGGCTCTACATTTTACTACGCTAAAAGGGCACTATATTACTAGTATTTAAGCAAATAAATAATCTAAATTAGATAAAAATAACAAATACATTTTAATCACAAAACATTCACGAAAATACATATAAAAAAGTATAATAAATTTATTTACATTTTTATTAACAAATAATAATGATTTCTCAATTTTTATATTTTTTTTAACACTAATATTTTAGTCCGGATAAAAATAGCATACCAGTTTAATCGCAAAAAAAAATACAAAACAACATGGAACACATTCAAAACAACCAATATGCACTATTTATACGAGTTTCGACATAAATTAAATCATAATACCTCGATTTATGTTTTTCGAAAAGTTGATGAATTGAAAATTTGAGTCTGAAACAAGCAA
>ML364730.1:5337-50309 GCA_005239505.1 Nicotiana paniculata
ACGGAGGATAAAGTGAGCTATATACTATAGTTTAAGAATATTATTGGACCTTTTCCGAAAAAAAATAAATTCATTGAGCGGTGACGGAGGATATCGAACATAACTTTTTTTTGTGCGCAACAATGAGTACTATATCTAATTTTGCTTTTACCATTTTAAGAGTCAAGGACTGTCCTCCGTGATCATAATAAATGAGTTTAAGAATATTTTTCTGGATATATATATCTTAAACTCATAATAAATAACTAAAAGGAATTCTTGATCAATACTACAATCGACATCCTCTCTTTAAAATATGCGATACGGCAAATTTTTTGATACAATTAACTAAAATTCACGTAATAAGGAGTCCGGAACCAAAATAACGTAAAACTTATAGAAAGTGGTGAAAGTAACGTACAAATGAAAAAAGAATCAAAATAGGTATAGCGCATGTACCATGAGCTATATATGTTTGGAATCACAGAAGAGATTAATATACATTAGCCGAGTATGACAATATTATGCAAATCTGTGTGTCAAAAAGCCTATAAATAAATGAGTGCCCAAAGTACCAACGTCCTGTTTGGTGCACTGATCGAATGGTGAGTGGTAAGATATGGGCCCTTGTTTTGCGAGCTTGAGTACAGCTACAAGCAAAAAAAAATTATTCCATTTTTTTTGATAATTAAATAATTTTATTTACCAGGTGTTATAAATTCAATGTATGTGAATGTCCCTTTCAATGTATGTAGGTGTTTTTTCTGTAACTGTCTTTGGGAATTCATACCCCAAATGAATGAGTTCATTAACTCATCTAATTTCAGAAGCATTTTGTAACCTATAAATAAGTTGTTATTCTCCTATTGAAAATACACAAGAAACACAGTTGAAATAAGAAGAATAGTTCCCTCTTCTCTACATATCTTATCTATTATTGTCTCTTGTCTTTTGGTGCTTTAATTTATAATTATAATATTTATTTTATAACATGTTATCAACACGAAGTTCTAACCAACTGAGGTTATCTGCTTCATTCGAATTTTATTTTCTTCAAAAAAAAGAGGTAGTTAATTTCTTTTCAGATCCAGGTATACATTCTGATGTTTATGAAGTTTCTATTAGGATATTCTTTAACCTGCAATTTTGTTACCATATGCATAACTGTTTTGACTATGATTATAATAATTGCCTTGGTATGGAAATAATAAGCTTCAGTTAAATTGTTATTTTTTTTATATAATCTACAAAAAAGTTTAAACATATACATAAATAGATAAGTATTAAATTGAATTATAATGATTAGACTAATTAATTCAACATCGAAATGTTACAACAGAGTTGGGATAATAGAATTAACGAAATGAAAGTTCACAAACATTTTCACTAAGAAACTCTTCAATTCAATGAAATAATTGTTATAATCTTTGACTTCTAATTTGTAGGATTTGAAATATGTTAATTATCTTTACTCCTGTAATTACAATCATGTTTAGCAATAATCTTTCGTAGGTCCTAATATTCTCTATATTCATAACTAAAATTACATTACGTCCGTTACAAAATATTTTATCTTGGTACATTATGAAGTAACGCCTACTCCATTAATTAGGTCGTAATCAATTAGTACTTGCCGGAGATTTTTGTGTTGATGTCCTAATACCTATTGAATTTGGATTGTTAACCAAAAGTAGATGTGATACTTATATTGTGGATGACGATTAACTTAAATTTGCACCTAATCTATGACCAAAAATTTTCCAATATGCTTCTTAAGAAAAGAAAAGGTAAACGAGAGGTAATGAGTACATGAAGTTATTATATGTGCAGGTACGTCTATTTCACTAATATTTATTTAATTATAGTAGTGTTGGCTACTGCCTTTATGACATGATATAGTAATAGAATATTATCATAGCCTTGGTAATATGAAAGTCAAGGTAATTCACATCCCTTTTGCAGCATCTGTTTGAATTCATTTATTTGATTTATAAGTTACGATGCATTCTAAAGAGCTAAATGATTGGAATTTGGATCATACGCTTGTGCTTACAAGATTTTTACATTACTCAATCATGTTTATAATTATTTTCTCGTTTGATATTATGTGCTGAAATAATCACTTATAACATATTAACAAAAAATAATTCATTCAACATGCGTCGAATTTGCTTCTGTAGTAGCAATAATTCAAAAGAGGTGGTCAAACACCAAATTTGAGTGTTGGTGCATCATGATGATAAAATGTTGGGTTTTAGTCCCAATGCATTATGCTTAACATGCCTTTATGAGGGTAAGACATTGAGTTTGAGTCCCAATGCACCACAATTAATGATATAATGATGATTGAGGCAAAATAATATGCTTTTAATGAAGCTCGTCCCTCTAGATCTGCTCCATTCCCTGAAGAGAATGTGATAGAAATAGATCAAAGTCTGAAAGAAGATTAAATAATTAATGGGGCCGTATGAATAATAAAGAAGAAATATGTCTTCTGGAGAGTGCTACGACGCACACCATATTAAAAGATAAGAGATACTTCTCTTATTTAATTATGAAAGAAACCAATATCATAACAATATCTGGTAGTACAAACTTAATTGAGGGCTCTGGAAGAGCGACTGTATTACTACCAGGAAGAACTATATTGGTTGTTAATGATACATTATATTGTAGTAGGTCTCAAAGAAACATGTTGAGTTTCAAAGATATTCGCCAAAATGACTATCATATTGAGACCACCAATGAAGGAAAGGTTGATACCTTTATATTACTACAATAAAAGTGAAAAAGAAGTATTTTCTTGAAAAGCTTCTCGTATTTTCCTCCGGATTATATTACACTAATATTAGTATAGTTGAATCACATGCCATAGTAAACAAGGATTTTACTAATGATTTTATTATTTGGCATGACCGGTTGAGCCATCCCAGTTATAATATGATGCACAAAATAATTGAGAATTCACATGGTCATTCATTGAAGAACCAGAAGATTCTTCAAACTAAAGAATTCTCTTGTGCTACATGTTCTCAAGGAAAACTGATTATTAGACCATCAATAATTAAAGTTGGAGTTGAATCTTCTGCATTTTTAAAACGTATACATGGTAATATATGTGGGACCATACACCCTCCATGTGGACCATTAAGATATTATATGGTTTTAATAGATGCATCTACAAGATGGTAACATGTGTTCTTGTTATCAACCCACAATTTGGCCTTTGCGAGGTTACTAGCTCAATTAATAATATTAAGAGCACAATTTCCAGATTATGCAATTAAGACACTTAGTCTTGATAATGCTGGTGAATTTACGTCCCAGGCCTTTAATGATTATTGCATATCAATTGGGATAACAATTGAGCATCATGTTGCTCATGTTCATACTCAAAACGGTCTAGCAGAATCATTGATCAAACGCCTCCAATTAATTTATAGACCAATGCTTATGAGAACAAAACTTCCCATTTCGGCATTAGACCTACAAGCTATCATAAAGAATCCCCAATAAAATTGGCTTTTGGTTAAGAGCCAAATATTTCCCATCTTAGAATATTTGGATGTGCAGTATATGTTCCAATTGCTCTACGACAACGCACAAAGATGGGACCCCAAAGAAGGTTGGGGATATATGTTGGGTATGAATCTCCTTCTATTATAAAATATCTGGAACCTATGACTGGAGATTTATTTACGACAAGATTTGATGATTGCCATTTTGATGAATCGATATACCCAATATTAGGGGGAGAAATAAGAAGTTGCAAAAAGAGATAGATTGGAACACATTATCACTATCTCATTTAGATCCTCGAACAAAGAAATGTGAACACAAGGTTCAAAAGATAATTTATTTGCAAAATATTGCAAATCAACTGCCAGATGCATTCACTAACCTACCAAGGGTGACTAAGTCACATATTCCAGCTGCTAATGCTCCTATTCGAATTGATGTCCCGGTTAAACAATCCATAAATACAAATGAGTCTAAGCCACGCTTGAAACGTGGTAGACCAATTGGTTCCAAAGATAAAAAATCATCGAAAGCGAAAAGGAGCGAATGATCGAGGAGATCATAATATGGAGGCAATTGATCAAAAACAGCCCCGTGACATAAAAAATGTTAATACCTCAGAGGAGGTCCAGGTACCTGAAAATAATAAGAATGAAGAGAGCTCAATAAATTATGTCTCTACGGGAAAAAAGTGGAACCGAAATAATATTATTATCGACAACATTTTTGCTTATAATGTTTCTGTTGAGATAATGCAACAAGATGAGGATCTTGAACCAAGATCTGTTGATGAATGTAGACAAAGAAATGATTGGCCAAAATTGAAAGACGCTATCCAGGCAGAATTAGCGTCGCTTGAAAAACGTGAAGTATTCGAACTTATAGTCCGAACACTTGAAGGAATAAAACCAGTAGGATACAAATGGGTTTTTGTGTGAAAACGAAATGATAAAAATGAATTCTTTAGATATAAAGCACGACTTGTTGCATAAGGATTTTCGCAAAGACCTGGCATTGATTATATGGAGACATATTCTCTTGTGGTGGATGCAATTACTTTCAGGTATCTTATAAATTTGGCAGTCCATGAAAAACTTGAAATGCGTCTGATGGATTCTGTCACAGCCTACTTGTATGGCACATTAGACAACGAAATTTACATGAAAATCCCCGAAGGGCTTAAAGTTCCTGAAACTAATAAAAGTTTTCAGGAAACTTGTTCAATAAAGCTTCAAAAATCCTTATATGGATTGAAACAATCGCGAATGTGGTATAATCCCCTGAGTGAGTATTTGCTGAAAGAAGGGTATAAGAATGATCAATTTGTCCTTGTGTATTTATAAGAAGGTCTGGATCTGAATTTGTTATAATCGATGTGTATGTTGATGATCTAAATATCATTGAAACTCCTGGAGAACTTCCAAAAGCAGTAGATTGTTTGAAGAAAGATTTTGAAATGAAAGATCTTGGAAAGATAAAATTTTATCTTGGTCTATAAATTGAGCATACGAAAGATGAAATTTTTGTCCATCAACCAACTTATACCAAAAAGATCTTAAAGAATTTTTATATGGATAAAGCACATCCATTGAGTACCCCGATGATTGTGAGATCACTTGATATAAATAAAGATCCATTAAAACCTCATAAAAATGATGGAGAGCTTCTTGGTGATGAAACTCCATATCTTAGTGCAATTGGGGCACTAATGTATCTTGCAAATAATACTCGACCAAATATAATTTTTGCAGTAAGTTTATTAGCAAGATTTAGTTCCTTACTAACAACAAGACACTGGAATGGTGTTAAGCATATTTTTAGATACCTCCGAGGGACTATTGATATGAGATTATTTTATTCTTATGAATCCGATTCACAGTTGATTAGTTATGCAGATGTAGGTTATTTGTCTGACCCACATAAAGCCCGATCTCAAACAAGTTATCTATTTACTTGTGGGGGTACAACTATTTCATGGTGTTCAACAAAACAAACTTTAGCTGCTAGATCTTCCAATCATGCAGAGATAATAGCTATTCATGAAGCTAGTCGAGAATGTGTATGGTTGAGATCAGTGACTCAACATATTCAACAATTGTGTGGTCTTTCTTTAAAAATGAAGATTCCAACGATATTGTATGAAGACAATGTTGCTTGCGTAGCTCAACTTAAAGGAGGATATATCAAATGAGACATAACAAAACACATTTCACCAAAGTTCTTTTTCACACACGATCTTCAACAAAATGGTGAGATAAATGTTCAACAAATCCGTTCAAGTGACAATCTAGCAGATTTATTCACTAAGTCGTTACCAAAATCAACTTTTGAGAAGCTGAAACATAAGAATGGAATGCGCCGTATCCGAGATATTAAATAAAGCTTTCGTCAGGGGGTGTATAATGCGCGCTGTACTCTTTTTCTCTTAACCAAGGTTTTGTTCCAAGTGGGTTTTCCTGGTAAGGTTTTTAATGAGGCAACACTCAATGCGTATTACAAGATATGTGTACTCTTTTTCCTTCACTAAGCTTTTTCCCACTGGGTTTTCCTAGTAAGGTTTTAACGAGGCACATTATCTTTTAAATGGACATCTAAGGGGGAGTGTTATAAATTCACTGTATGTGGATGTCACTTCCAATGTATGTAGGTGTTCTTTCCGTAACTGTCTTTGAAATTCATACCCCAAATGAATGAGTTCATTAACTCATCTAATTTCGGAAGACATTTTGTAACCTATAAATAGGTTGTTATTCTCCTATTGAAAATACACAAGAAACACACTTGAAATAAGAAAGAATAATTCCCTCTTCTCTACATATCTTATCTATTATTGTCTCTTGTCTTTTGGTGCTTTAGTTTATAATTATAATATTTATTTTATAACACCAGGGATTTTTTTTTCTTTTCCATTTCCTTTCGTTCATATCATTAATTAAAATTTTAATAATTTTTTATTTGAGAAACAACTAAAACTTCCAAAAACTATTTTTATTCATTTTGTTTAGTCTCAATATTAAATTGTAAATGATGTTCATATTTCATTAATTAAATTTTTTATAAAGCTAATGCATCTTACCACTGACCATGCGACCAACATACCAACCAAGACTTTATAATTTGGGGCGTTCACTTATTTATTTATGGCCTTTTGACTCACAAAATTTGGGGAGAAATTTAAAAATAGCCAGATTCACAAGTGGTCGTTCAAAAATAGCCACAATTTCAATCAAAATTTAACCACTTTTAATGTAAAGATAAATTTGATTGAAAATACTGTTCGAAATACGGAAAATACTCCAGTATAATATACTGGAACTCCGGTATGTTATACTGGAACTCCAATATATTATACTGGAGTTCCAGAATAAGTATACTAGACTTCCATCATAATATACTGTAGCTCTAACATAGTATACTGGAGTTCAAGTATAATATACCGGTCTAACATAATATGCTGGAAGTTCATACACATGTGCTCCAATCTCCAATATATTACACTAGAAATTTCCGTGTGTTGGACTTCCAGCATAATATGCTTGAAGTTCATACACCGGTGCATCGATTTCCGGTATATTATGCTGGAACTTTTCGTGTTGCAGCAAAATAGTGACTAAGTTTCAATGACTTTGCAAACGCTGGCGATTTTTGAATGACCAGTCCGAAAACTGGCTGCCCCGTGCTATTTTCACCAAAATTTGCATAGTCAAATCAGACTCGACTAATGTTCGTTAACCTCGTCCGTGATTCCAAATTTATATAGCTTATGGTATACATCGCTACACCTATTCTGGTCCTTTTTATTAAATTTATTTTGTACATTATCTAAGTTTTATGTTATTTTTTTTTGGACTATGCAATTGATGTTTGACTATAAATGTATATTTTTAGTGTATTGCTTATCTTATGCTTTGGGTAATTTTATGATTGATTATGTGGCGTTTAAGCTTAATTGAGTTATTTTTACCTGTAGCATCATTGGAATGCATAAAAGAATGAAAGTTACACAAAAGGATATTGACACAAGTAAAGAGCACGAAAAGGAGAAAATCGGAGCATGGCAAAGGCACATCGCTCCAGGCCTCACCCTGCCTGGCTTAAGGCGATGTCCCAACTGGCCCCGACCTCGTTTGGCTTATGGCGAGCTGTAGAACAGGCCCGCCTGACTTAAGGCCTGGTCACCGAGTACGCGAACAGATAATTTTCTACTCAGTTTTGGACTTGGAGACTTCGACCCTAGCCTATAAATACTCCCTAAACATGTCTAAGAACAAGGGTGAACACTTTTAAGAGGGGAATTCGACCAACTGAGAGCACGAGTTGTCGTGGAGGCCGAAATTCATCAAATTCTTTCTTCCTCCATATTTAGTAATTTTAAAGTTTCTTTGGATGATTTGTTATTTTTCTATCATGTTTATGTGAAACTAAACTTCACGTTCTAGGATAGTGGTTCTTTGATGAATATTGTTATTTGAATATTGATTTTGATTTCCTGATTTATCGTATAAGTTAATTTATTCAATCCTGCCTTAAATTATTTGATTGCTTGATCACCAATTAAATATTATCTATAAATCAAGAATTGAACTTGAATGTGGGAAGTGAAAGATTGCATATAGGATTGAGCAGAGCAAGTTCTTGAACCCCAAGCATCGAGGAATGGATTCACGGTTAGGATAGACATATGTGCCTTGCTTAGCTTGGTTATTATACAGGAATTACGAATGCATTCTTGTTAACTCGATAGACATATATGCATTAGGTTAGCTTGAATAAGCGAGTACGAGATTAACAGATTCTTATGAGCAATATTAACCCCGCCAACCAATAAACTAGATAAATTAATTAGCTAATTCAATTTAAGAATAAACGAGTGTTAGATAGCCCATAACCCTAGATAGTTTTCATTGCATTGATAACACAAAAATATGCTTTTCCTTTGTTTAGAGTTCACTATTTATTTTTCCTTTATTTTAATTAGTTTAGAGTCATATAATTCTAGATTTAATCCTTGTTTAGATAATTAGAATAGTTTAATCTAATAATAAAATTGATAACAAGTTCTTGTGAGTTTGATACTCTATCTTATCACTTTATTACTTGACAACCGCGTATACTTGTATGTGTGTATGACAGCAACAAGTTTTTGTGGTAGTTGACAAAAACTTGATTTGAAAAAGGCTATAAAACATGATTAACGTTTAGGTATTGAGTTTTAGGAACTATACAATCCGAGACAACAACCTCAGAAATGTTCTAGATTCTCATCATATAAATAAATTGAGATGGAAGAAGAATAATAACTTTTGAAATACAGCCAACTTATGATCCATCTATTCTACCAATCCATATTCAAGTGGCAGACAGGTTAATTCAAATATTGAGTACTTCCAAAGTAAGCTAATCACTTAAAATAATCCAACCTTAAAAATAGTTTTAGGTCAGTGATCTCCTAATCATATTTGATGGTTGCGGCAGGTGGAGGGTTGATTTAGTCTCGCAAAGAGAGATACTTTTATTAAACTAGTTAATGTAACGGACAGACATTTTATGTACTGATCAAGAATTCTTTTTAGATATTTATTATGAGTTTAAGTTATATACACCATAAAAAATTTATTAAACTCATTTATTATACTTCTTGTAAATTATGATCGCGGAGGCTTAAAAAGGAAATGTGATGACCCAAAAGGTCATCCCGCATATTCTATCTAATTCTTTGTTCCGAGGTCGTGAAAACCTCCTTCTATCTCACCTCGATTTGCGTGTGCAGCCCGGGCGTATAGCCGGGAAGCCTTTATGTGAAAAATTGATAAAAATGATAATTTTGTATTGGAAATTTGAATAAAGTTGACTTCAGTCAACGTTTTTGGTAAACGGACCCGGACCCGGACCCGGACCCGTGATTTGACGGTCCCGGAGGGTCCGTAGAAAAATATGGGACTTGGGCGTATGCCCGGAATCGAATTCCGTGGTCCCAAGCCCGAGAAATGAATTTTTAAAGAAAATTATTTTTCTGAAAAATATAAAGGTTTTTGAAAATAAAATTTGAAGTGAAACCTGTGATATCGGGCCCGTATTATGGTTCCGAAGCCCGGTACAGGTCCGATATGATTTATATGTGTTATATGTGAAGTTTGGAAATAAACGAACTTCGTTTGGCGTGATTCAGACCTTAAATGAAAAATTTGAAGTTTATGAAGTTTTTGAGAATTTCTATAGATTTTGAGGTTTGATAAGATGTTTATGATGTTATTTGGGTGGTTTAATTACTTGAATAAGTCCGTAGGATGTTTATGAGGTTGTGTGTGTATTTGGCTTTGAGCCCTGAGGGCTCGGGTGAGTTTCAGGTAGGTGCCGGAGTGCAAAACTTAGGAAAAATCTGGTGTAAAATGAGTTTTCTGCTATCTGGTGTTCTCTTCTATGCGATCACATAGACACATCCGCGATCGCATAGTATAAAATGGACCAGCCCAATTTTTTCCTTCAATGCGATCGCTTTTCATGATACGCGATCGCATAGTGCATCGTTTGGCAACAAAAAATTTCTACTCTGTGATCGCATAGTGGTCCTCGCGAATGCACTGTGCAAATCCTTGGCAGTGGCTCTTTCCCTTATATGCGATCGCATACTTAGCTCCGCGATCGCATAGAACCTTTTGGCCATTAGTATTTTTTTTCTCCTATGCGATCACATCTCTGTGTCCGCGATCGCAGTGCACAAATAACTAGGCAGACAAATTATATTCCAAAAATCGGGGGTTTCACCATTTTAAACATATTTTGACTTCTAGAGCTCGGTTTTGGGCGATTCCTTGAGGAATTTTCACACAAATCGAATGTGTAGGTGTTCTTCCACTAGAATTAAATATATTTCATGAGTTGGTTCTTGTTTTTATCATTTAATTTGTGTTTTGGGTTGAGGGGATTGTGGGTTTTAAAAGGAAACTTCAAAAATGAAAATTCATGATTTGAATGACCAAATGTTATCGGAATTGGATAAATTTCGTATGGGTGAACTCGTATCGGAATGTGTAATAAGAATTTGTAAAATTTGTAGGGTTCCGAGGTGCGGGCCTGAGGGTCAACTTTTGGGTCGATTTTTATAAATTTGCAAAGATTGAAACTTTATTATTCGGAATCGTTCCTTATACATTTTATATGTATTTAGAAATTGTTTTAGTTGATTTTGAGTCGTACAGAGGCCTTTCCGCCCGAGAAGTCTATTTTTGAGTACCGAGTTGTCGTCTTTGAGGTAAGTATCTTGCCTAACCTTGTGTGGGGGAACTACCCCTTAGGATTGAGTCTTCTATGTTGATTATAATCCGTGTATGCGAGGTGACGAGTGTGTACTCAAACTTGTTTGCAAATATATTTCCCTTTAGGGATTTTGGGTCCTTATGCTCCCCGTATATGAATTGAACTAATTGAACTAGTTATATCTGAATTCCCTCTTTCTAGTCTCAGCTCTTCCGGTTAAAATTAGAAGTACTTGCCTAGCATTCCTTGTTTCTTATAAGATCTTAATTGACTTAAATGAAGATTTTGTTTTTCCTACAGTCATGCTATGTCTTCCTTCATATGCTACCTATGTGACTAGAACTAGTATAATCTCGCTCTATAAGTGTCTAACAAGAAATAGGAATATCTATATATTGGTCAAGCATGCCCGTGAGTCGTACCTTCTGACTTAAATGATTTTCCTCTTAAGTAATACTTGGGTTTAATTGATGACCGCCCGTGGTGATGGAATTCTTTGATGTTGCCTATTTACTGAGCATTTGTTCAAACTGAGTTTACTCGGTGAAGCTAATTGTCTAAGTGAGATTTGTTATAGCTGATTCCCCTGCGGTGATGATTTGGTTTCTTGGTTGTGAACTTGAATATGTAGAATCGTTGCCATATTTACCTTGTTTTCCCCTCGTTATGTTGTTCTCTCTTTGTGCTTGGCATTCCTCTCAGTGGCTACTTTTATGAGCTAGTTTTGACCAATTTTGTGATTAAAGTCTTTGTATTGATTTGCACATCGCACTTTGTATTCGGCCTTGTTTTCTTTCGTGCCGGTTGTGGCTGCATTGCATATTTAAATTGGGACTACAGAAAGAGATCCGGGAGCTTTCCCCCTGTACTGCATATTTAAATTGGGACTATGGGCAGAGATCCGAGAGCTTTCCCCATGTACTACATCACATATTTGAATTGGGACTACGGACAGAGATCCGGGAGCTTTCCCCTTGTACCTCATCGCATATTTAAATTGGGACTACGGAAAGAGATCCAGGAGTTTTCCCCCTGTACTGCATTGCATGACAAATTCTGAGTTGCGGACTGAGTTCCGGCAGTTTTATGATTGAGGAGAATTGGATCGAAAGATATAAATATATATATTGAAAAGTATATTTGAAAAACATTTGTCTTGCAGAATATTGATTTTTGAAAGAGCAGTACTTGGGAAAATATATTTCGAACATCACGTATTTTGATGATATTTGAAAGAGAAGTACTTGGGAAAATATATTTTGAACATCACATATTTTGATGCTATTTGAAAGAGCAGTACTTGGGAAAATATATTTTTGAACATCATGTATTTTGATGATATTTGAAAGAGCAGTATTTGGGAAAGTATATTTGAACACCACGTACTTTGAAGAGACTATGTAAAGAATTAGGAGTTATAACATTCATAAAAGAAAGAAAAAACCAATATAGGAACTTCAACTAAGAAAGAATAAGAATAAGAGGAATTGCTTAAGTAAGGTAGTCACTTCTTTTTTTTCGGTATACCGCTCTGCGAGCAGAGCGAACATAAATCTTTTCGAATATCATGAATATCCTTCGCCCCTTATCTCCTCATCTTCCTATTTATAAGCCACAACTTACTTTGACGTTTTCAATTTCCCGTAGAATCTCCGGAGCTTTCCTAGCCACTATACTTTTCTTTTTTTTATCTTCTTTGTCTGAAAATTGGTTTGATTTGCTTCACCTATAAGAATTTCTACCAATTCTTCTTTTATTCATCACTTCCAAGCAACTATGACATAGATAGACATATGCGAGTGTACTTCAGGAAACTAGCAAGCCTTGCCATTCGGATGAAAGGAATATCATCCTAATGAAAGCCTGATTCTTCCCTTATCAATGTTTGAGATGCATGGTTGTTCCAATTTCCCTAGTTGAAAATATGACTTTAATGCCTGGCGGCATCTCGGATCTTATGTTCTTTAGATGCCCAGCTTATCTGCCAGTTGTCTGGCTGTAAAGGAAGAGGTTAGTTCACAACTCTGAAAGCCAAAGACGAAGCGAGGTTTTTTATCTTTCTCAGAGCGGTCTGATCAAATAGGGGATCAGACCACTCCTGGTGTTTTAACTAGTCATTAATGACCGACATAATTAGTACCCTTTCGGTATGTGTTGCGAACACTTTCATTTTTAGCCTCTCATCTTCTCTAGAGAAGCAAAACTCGAACGGATAGAACAGATGGTCCAACTACATAAATTTTTCTTTTTCATTACTTCCATGGTCGTGCCTCGTGGCACGGCAGCACCCACACTATTGAAATGGTTCGTCAATAGAGATGTTCCCATGTTAAGATTTCTCTTTATAAAAATATATAAATGTACATTCAGAGAAAGTATGTTTCAAAGAAGAAATTTCTCTATTCAGAAATGATTATATCTTTAAAGCTTTCAAAATAAACTCACGATTTAAAGGTTTTCACTCGAAGGTTGACCAGTTTTATTGAGTTATTGGCTAAGGCCTGACATAGATAAATTGATGCAGTGCTGAGTTTCTAGTATTTTTGTTGGGTTGTGATTCTCGCCATTTGGATTGCATTCTTTCCATTCTCTTTTCGTATTTCTATTATGCTGTCCGATGATCGTATTATTGAATTTCCTTTCGTATTATTGGATCGTATCATTAATTATATTGAAAAATCTTTAGATAGATATTATGTTTCGGTCTTCTATACACTTATTCCTTTTTACTTATTAGACCGGTGGTGTCTTCACTAGTCCTCATCACTACTTCACCGAGGTTAGTCTTGATACTTACTGGGCAGCGCTCTGGTGTAATCATACTACACTTCTGCACATTTTGTGTGCAGCTTCAGGTTATTGTTGTTGGTACCTGCGCAGATCATTGCTGAGGTGTGATGACCCAAGGGGTCATTTTATAAAATTAGACTCTGTTCCATGCTTAATATCCATAAAATTACTAAAATTAAATACCTCGATTTGCGTACGCAGTCCCGGCGTGAAACCGGAAAGCTTTTATGCGGAAATATAAGAAATAGTGATTTTTAGAATTTAAATTTGATAAAAGTTGACTTTGGTCAACATTTGGAGTAAACGGACCCGGATCTGTGTTTCGACGATCCCGGGAGGTCCGCAGTAAAATATGGGACTCGGGCATATGGCCGTAAACGAATTCCGAGGTCCCAAGCCTTAGAAATCAATTTTTGAAAGAAATTGTTTTGCTGAAATGTTTGTGAATTAAAGAAAAGAAATAATGCTAAAAATCATTAGTATCGGGCCTGTATTTTAGTTCCGGAGCCCGGTACAACTTTGTTATGATATTTAAAGGTTAACTGTGAAATTTGGTAAAAAACGGAGTTCGTTTGACGTGATTCGGACATCCGGTTGAGAAATTATGAACTTTAAGAGTTCTTGTTGAAAATGATGAGTTTTGAGGTTTAATTCATAGATCATTTTATTTTCATGATTTTATCGCACGAGCAAGTCCGTATGATGATTTTAGACTTGCGTGCATGATTTATTTAGAGCCCCGAGGGCTCGAGTGAGTTTCGAATAAGCCGCGGGGTGTTTTTCACTTAAAAATAACTGTTGATTTTTTTTCCAGTTCTGGTGTCCATGTATTTTGACCTGTGCGGTCGCATAGGAAAGTCCGCAATCGCACAAAGTAAAATTTGAGGCCTGTTTGGTACCCTGTGCGAACGCAGCTTATTGCTTGCGATCGCAGAGCACAACCTGGCCAAGCTGTGCGATCGCACATCCTACAGTGCAAACACACTAAGTAAATCAGGCCTGGGGGGAGGGGAGGTCAATACCCTGTGCGATCGCACCCATCCCCATGTGAATGCACTGCATAAATTTCCTTTACACTGTGCGATCGCACCTCTTTATCCGCGATCGCATAGTTGCCCAGCCTAGCTAATATAAATACCTGTTAAAGAACAGGCTGAACACTTTCTTCTCAAATTTTTCGAAGTTCCAGCCTTAAAAACGAGTTTTCTTCAGAAATCTTCATCCCATATTCATAGGTACTCAATTCCAAATCTTGTTCTTTCAATTCTTTACTATTTTGTATCACTTTTAAGGCAAAAATGAAGAATTTTCATGGTAAAAATCTAGGTTTTGGGTAGAATTAAGGAGTTTTGTAAAAATCAAAATTTTATATCAAATTAAGCTCGGATATCGAAACTAATAGCATATTTGGGTTCGTGGGTGAATGGGTAAACGTAATTTGGTCCTAGCGGGCCTTGGGTCGGGTTTTGACTTTTTTTTTAGAAAACTTAGGAAAAATTATATTCGTCAATAAAGTTAGTTCCTTTAGAATTAGTTAATGATATTAAGTTAATTGTGATTAGATTCGAGCAATTTAGAGGTGAATTCAAAAGGAAAAGCGATAATTGAGCAGTGAGTGGCCTGCGGAATTGAGGTAAGTGTTTGGTCTAACTTTGGCTTGAGGGAATAGGAATCCCCACTTGTTTGCTATGTGAAATGCATGGGCGTGGTGAATAGGTGTGGTGACGAGTATCTATGCACCACCCAAATTAATTGTTAAACATGATTCCCCTTTCCGTTCCCAACTTAATTGATTATTGTCCTAATTGTTATATGTTCATTATTGCTTCTATGATTATTTGGACTTGTTGATCTGTTGTTAGATATTGTTGTGATTATTTGGAAAGAGTGTTGGTTGTTTGAGCTGGTTTCCTTGTGATATGTATAACGGTTTAGACGTTTGGTATTATTTTTACGAATTATATATATATATATATATATATGTTCCTGGTGGTTTCGTTTTGATAATATTGAGGAAGTTGTGAGAAATGCAGTCTAACTGTTTCGTAATTGTTGTTGTAAGTGCGTTAGAAATGTTGGCTGTTCTCTTGAGTTTATCTTAGTATATAAAGACTGAGCTAGATTGACAGCGTTACAGTGTTTACTTATATTCTGGTTGGTTTTATTGTGAAATGATATTGGTTAAAGCTTACGAGCTATATGATTTTCTGTTTGAAATTGTGGAGATAACAGTATTGTGAAAGGCTTGGCCTGTATTGTGAAATGTTTTATGAATAAATTGATATGATGTGTCTGGTGGGAGCGGGTTTCACGCTGTAACAAGGAATGATAAGGGTGGACATGTGGGATCGGGTTGTACGCCGCAACAGGAGCAATAAGGGTTATATTTAGGGAGGAGCAATAAGGGAGGACAGGTGGGAGCGGGTTGCATGCCGCAACAAGGAGCGATAAGGGAGGACATTTATATTTTTATTTATTTTCAAAGAAAATAAAGATTTGAAAAGCTAAATATTTATTTTTAATGTTTTGTTTTCTTGAAAAATTAAGATTTGAAACTTCCTATTTTATATTATTATTTTCATATTTTGGCACTACTTTTATTCAAAGATAAAGTTTGAAAACTTGGAAATTGTTGAGGATTGGTTGTAACTGAGGCCTGAAAGAGGCAGCTGTGTTACTTTATTATTGTTGCAGTATTTGAATTGATGTGTTTATATTTCCTTTCTGTTTTACAATTATTGTCTCAGATATATTTTCTCGTTCGTGTTGAATTGTTTTATTGTGTTATTGTATATATAATAATATCACAGGTTTATTGTCAAAGTCCCGCCTTAGCCTCGTCACTACTTCGCCGAGGTTAGGCTCGGCACTTACTCAGTACATGGGGTCGGTTGTACTGATACTATACTCAACACTCTTTTGTGCAGATCCAGGTACTAGCCAGCAATAGAGATTTTTAGAGCATCCATCTATTTATTCGGAGACACGAGGTATATCTGCCGGCGTTCGCAGATCCCGAGAGTCTTCTCCTATTTTTATAAAATCATTTTAGTATACTCAGAATAGTTACACCATTTCTTTCGGCCATTATTTGTAGTATTCTTTAGTAGTTCGTGGATTGTGACACCAGACCCTGAGGTAGTCTTAGAGTTGTTTGCAAAATTAGTTCGTGATCCGTTTTATTTAAATGGTTATTATTATTATTATTTTATTTTATTGTGTTTAGGAATTATTCTAGTTAAGTTCCTTTGGAAGTTATTTATTTTTCTTAAGTAATAAATTAAGGAAATAAATTATTCGAGTTCTAACATTGGCTTGCCTATAAAGTGTGGTGTTAGGCGCCATTACGATCCCCGAGGTTGGGAATTTGGGTCGTGACAAGTTGGTATCAGAGCCCTAGGTTTCTTAGGTCTCACAATTCACGAACAAACTTGGTAGAATCTGAAGAATCGGTATGGAGACGTCTATACTTATCTTTCGGAGGCTATTGAGTTAGGAAACAACTCCATTTTATTTTACTCTATCGTGCGAATTTATTCTACCATTGATGATTGAACTTTTCTATTCTTGTCCTCGCACAACATCTCGACAACACGCAAAATGTCTACAACCAGACAAGTGATGAAGCCCCAATGACAGCCACGATTAGGGGAGGAGACAGAAGCAGAGCTCAGTCTAAATCTCGAACATCAACACCTATTGTAAAGTCTCAAATGGATCTGGACGCGGAGGTTCTAGCTCAATCGGTACATTTTGGACTAGACCATATCCCAGAGGGATTCATAGTTACTACAGTATTGCAAAACAAGGGAATAGTTGAAAGCAATGTGAATTATATGAGCTGTGAAGTTTTACGTTGCGGATTATCAAGCATTGTGACCTATGACTTCGTGCCAAGTGGAGAAGTCCACCGTCAAGGAATAGATTGTGGGGTCATGTGTTATATCGATTTTGGCTTGAAAGGTATAAGGCCTGAGATTTTTGCGAGAGATAAAGCTAAGAATTGCGGTGTGTCTGTCTCCTTAATAACCATATACCTCAGTACCAAAGGAGTTATATAAACAACTTTAGATCTACAGAAGGTTTACTCAGCGTGGAAGTTACGGTTGCGGATTTTTGGGTGCTCCAGAGGGAGTACAGTGGTTGACAAGCTCCTAGACTATATTATCTGCATAAAGCTTTACTTGTGGGATCATTGTGCATCAATAGGAATAAGAATTACCCCAAGGAATAGCGAAGAGTACATGAATAAGTGGGGTAGCTCAGCGGTGTTGAGTCAACATGGTAAAAGAGAAATTGGTCGCCGGTGGTTGAGGCAACCTACAAAGAGGACGACCAGCCAGTGCAACATCAACTATTTGACTTAGTTCTCATAAATGCTTTTGAAAGAATTTGTTTCTCGGACCCTCCATAATGCGTGGTGCATAAGGTTCGAGTGGTTGCGTCAGGTCATATGACAGTGTTAGAACATGCTACCAGGTTCGATAAGTCAGCCCGTCACACTCCTACTTCGGTTTATCTAGCCAGAAAGCAAGTCCACAGACTCGTTAAAGGACTCAAATATGATTGTAAAATTTTGGACGACTCAGGGCAGGTTGATACTTCCTTTCGGCTAGTGATAGAAATTGTCCTAGACTTGGGAGAGTCATATTTCATCAGAACACTCAGGCTGCATGCCCCATTGTAGTTACAACTCAACTACATGACCATCTAGGGAAAAAAGAGTCGGAATGTCGAAAGTGGAGGTTAGATTCCTAGAGGTGGAGACCCAGCCTGTTGATATATTTTCTATGGTATGAATGAGGTCGTTACATTAAATGGTGTCATTACAAGAACAATCTCTAATTATTATAAATTGATGATTTCCTGAACTTAATTCGGTTATGCGTATCTAATAAAATTCTTCTAATATGCTCCACTCTCGGGTGAGCTTCGTAACTCAAAAATCTACTTATGGGAGTAGTTGTATTGAGAAATTCTATGGAGGTAGCCATGTCTATCATTACGTGTTGTAATTTTGTCATCGGAAAATATTTAAAAGAAGGAAAAAGAAGGATTCGAGTGGCACGAAATGCATATTACTTGTGATTCAGAATTGAGGACGAGATCCTCGTTTTGTAATATGATTTGGTATATTTAAACCGGGCTACGAGCCACGATGGAAGTTATGTAAGGATGAGATCCTTGTGATGGAAATTCTCCCTTGTAAATAAAATTTTTTACTATAGTACTAATAGGGAGTCATGCTTGTTAAGGTTATTCAAAAAAAAAAAAAAATTTTCCTGTATAATAATAATAAAAAAATCAATGCTAATAATAATTAAATAAATAAATAAGGAAATTAATTAATTAACTGCGCATAGTTTACCAAATCCATGTTATAATTATTGAGCTTTAACTTACGAGGTATGTGACGCCCGTGTGGCGTTAAATGAGGCACGTTAAGTCGGGTATATAATTATGAGGTTTTCATGAATCTCACCTCGTCATCAGTATTGTAAAGGTTGAAAGGGGTTTATTGTTAATGTGAAGCTGTTGATAATTCCGTAAGTGGCTATGAACAACTATTAAGAAAATAGAGGCGGTGAGTATGGGCAGCCTTATGTATATTCCAGTTGGTGAGAGGCCGTTAGTTTCAAACATTCAGACGTTGGCTAATCAGTTCGCGAGGTTGGGTATTTCCCCCAGTAGTGTGCTAGCTCGTACAGTCGCTCGATCTTCTCTAATCGAGCATATCCGGAAGCGGCAGGATGGTGACCCACATTTGGCTGTTCTTAGGGACACAGTTTAGCACGGTGATGCCAAGCAGGTTATAGTGGGAGATGATGGTGTTGTGAGGATACAGGGTTGGTTATATGTGCCAAATGTTGATGGCCTTCGTGAGTTGATCCTTTAAGAGGCTCACGGTTCTAAGTATTCCATTCACCTAGGAGCAACTAAAATGTACCAAGATTTGAAACAACATTATTGGTGGAGAAGGATGAAAAAAGGACATTGTGGCTTATGTGGCTCGTTGCTTAAATTGTCAGCAGGTAAAGTATGAGCATCAAAGACCTGGAGGTTTGCTTCAACAGATAGAGATTCCTGAGTGGAAGTGGGAGCTTATCACTATGGACTTCGTTGTTGGACTCCCACAGACTCAGAGGAAATTTGACGCAGTTTGGGTTATTGTCGATATGCTGACTAAATCAACACATTTCATTCATGTGGCAAGTACTTATACTTCAGAGCGGTTGGCTGAGCTGTATATTCAGAAGATAGTTCGCCTTCATGGTGTATGTGTGTCTATCATTTCTGATCGGGGTACGCAGTTTACTTCACACTTTTGGAGAGCAATTTAACGTAAGTTGGGTACCCGAGTAGAGTTGAGTACATCATTTCACCCTCAGACTGACGGGCAGTGCGAGCGTACCATTCAGATATTGAAGGATATGCTTCGCGCAAGTGTTATTGACTTTGGAGGTTCGTGGGATCAGTTCTTGCCATTAGCGGAGTTTGCTTATAATACTAGTTATCAGTCGAGAATTCAGAGGGCTCCTTATGAGGCATTATATGTTAGACAGTGTAGATCTCCAGTTGGATGGTTTGATCCGGGAGAGGCTCAGTTATTGATTACAGACTTAGTTTAGGAGGCCTTAGATAAGGTCAATATTTTTCCGGAAAGACTTCGTGCAGCTTAGTCTAGCCAAAAGAGTTATGCCGATCGTAAGGTTCGTGATGTAGCTGAAATGGCTGGAGAGAGAGTATTGCTTCGTGTGTCGCCCATGAAGAGTGTTATGAGGTTTGGGAAGAAGGGCAAGTTGATCCCTAGGTATATCGAGCCGTTTGAATTCTTGATAAAGTGGGGGAGGTAGCTTAAATGCTTGCATTGCCTCCAGGGTTATCCTCAGTTCATCCGGTATTCCATGTGTCTATGATCCGGAAGTATCATGGTGACCCATCCCACGTGTTAGATTTCAGCTCTGTCTAGTTGGACAAAGACTTGACTTATGAGGAGGAGACGGTCGCTATTTTGGACCGGAAGGTTCGCCACTTGAGATCTAAGAGTTTTCCTTCAGTTCGAGTGCATTGGAGAGGACAGCCCATTGAGGAAGCTACTTGGGAGTCTGAGTCATACATGCAGAGTAGATACCCACACTTGTTCGCCACTTCAGATAATTTTCTATGTCCGTTCGAGTACGAACATGTGTTTTAGAGGTGGAGATTGTGACGACCCAAGGGGTCATTTTATATAATTAGACTCTGTTCCATACTTAATATCCATAAAAAGACTAAAATTAAATACCTCGATTTGCATGCGCATTCCGGGCATGAAATCAGAAAGCTTTTATGTGGAAATATAAGAAATAGTGATTTTTAGAATTTAAATTTGATAAAATTCGACATTGGTCAACATTTAGAGTAAACAGACCCGGATCTGTGTTCCGACGATCCCGAGAGGTCTGCAGTAAAATATGGGACTCGGGCGTATGCCCAGAAATGAATTCTGAGGTCCCAAGCCTTAGAAATCAATTTTTGAAAGAAATTGTTTATCTGAAATGTTTGTGAATTAAAGAAAAGAAATAATGCTAAAAACCATTGGTATCGGTCCCTTATTTTGGTTCCGGAGCCTGGTACAACTTTGTTATTAACTATGAAATTTTGTGAAAAAAGGAGTTCGTTTGACGTGATTCGGACATCCAGTTGAGAAATTATGAACTTTAAGAGTTTTTGTTGAAAATGCTGAGTTTTGAGGTTTAATTCATAGATTTACATGTTATTTCATGATTTTATCACACGAGCAAGTCCGTATGATGTTTTTAGACTTGCGCGCATGATTTTTTTAGAGCTCCGAGGGCTCGAATGAGTTTCGGATAGGCCACGAGGTATTTTTCACTTAAAAATAACTGTTGATTTTTTTCAGTTCTGGTGTCCAGGTATTTTGACCTGTGCGATCGCATAGGGAAGTCCACGATCACACACAGTAAAATTTGAGGCCTGTTTGGTACCCTGTGCGAACGCAGCTTATTGCTTGCGATCGCGGAGCACATCCTGGCCAAGCTGCGATCGCACTTCCTACAATGCAAACGCACTGAGTAAATCAGGCCTGGGGGGAGGGGAGGTCAATACCCTGTGCGATCGCTCCCATACCCATGCGAATGCACAGCCTAAATTTCCCTTACACTGTGCGATAGCACCTCTTTATCCGCGATCGCATAGTTGCCCAGCCCAGCTAATATAAATACCTGTTAAAGAACAGGCATAACACTTTCTTCCCCAAATATTCGAAGTTCCAGCCCAGAAAACGAGTTTTCTTCAGAAATCTTCATCCCCAATTCATAGGTAATCAATTCAAAACCTTGTTCTTTCAATTCCTTACTATTATGTATCACTTTTAAGGCAAAAATAAAGAATTTTCATGGTAAAAATCTAGATTTTGGGTAGAATTAAGGAGTTTTGTAAAAATTAAATTTTTATATCAACTTAAGCTCGGATTTCAAAACTAATAGCATATTTGGGTTCGTGGGTGAATGGGTAAACGTAATTTGGTACGAACCCCGAGTTTAGACCGAGCGGGCCCGGGGTCGGGTTTTGACTTTTTTTTTTGAGAAAACTTAGGAAAAATTATTTTCTTCAATAAATTTAGTTCCTTTCGCATTAGTTAATTATATTAAGTTAATTGTGATTAGATTCGAGCAATTTAGAGGTGAATTCAAAAGGAAAAACAATAATTGAGCAGTGAGTTGCCTGCGGAATTGAGGTAAGTGTTTGGTCTAACTTTGGCTTGAGGGAATAGGACTCCCCACTTGTTTGCTATGTGAAATGCATGGGCGTGGTGTATAGGTATGGTGACGAGTATCTATGCACAACACAAATTAATTGTTAAACATGATTCCCCTTCCCGTTCCCAACTTAATTGATTATTGTCCTAATTATTATATGTTCATTATTGCTTCTATGAATATTTGGCCTTGTTGATCTGTTGTTAGATATTGTTGTGATTATTTGGAAAGAGTTTTGGTTGTTTGAGCTGGTTTCCTTATGATATGTATAATGGTTTAGAAGTTTGGTATTATATATATATATATTTACGTTCCTGGTGGTTTTGTTTTGATAATATTGAGGAAGTTGTGAGAAATGCAGTGTAACCGTTTCGTAATTGTTGTTGTAAGTGTGTTAGAAATGTTGGCTGTTCTCTTGAGTTTATCTTAGTATATAAAGACTGAGCTGGATTGACAGCGTTACGGTGTTTACTTATATTCTGGTTGGTTTTATTGTGAAATGATATTGGTTAAAGCTTACGAGCTATATGATTTTCTGTTTGAAATTGTGGAAATAACAGTATTGTGAAAGGTTGGCCTGAATTGTAAAATTTTTTATGAATAAATTGATATGATATGTCTGGTGGGAGCGGGTTGCACGCCGCAAAAAGGAGTGATAAGGGTGGACTGGTGGGATCAAGTTGCACGCCGCAACAGGAGCAATAATGGTGATATATTTAGGGAGGAGAAATAAGGGAGGACATGTAGGATCGGGTTGCATGCCGCAACAAGGAGGGATAAGGGAGGTCATTTATATTTTTACTGATTTTCAAAGAAAATAAAGATTTGAAAAGCTAAATGTTTATTTTCACTGTTTTGTTTTCTTGAAAAACAAAGATTTGAAACTTCCTATTTTATATTACTATTTTCATATTTTGGCACTACTTTTATTCAAAGATAAAGTTTGAAAACTTGGAAANATAATATGACAGATTTATTGTCAAAGTACCGCCTTAGCCTCGTCACTACTTCGTCGAGGTTAGGCTCGGCACTTACTCAGTATATGGGGTCGGTTGTACTGATACTACACTCTGCACTCTTTTGTGCAGATCCAGGTACTAGCCAACATTAGAGATTTTAAGAGCAGCCATCTATTTATTCGGAGACACGAGGTATATCTTCTGGCGTTCGCAGATCCCGAGAGTCTTCTCCTATTTTTATAAAACTATTTTAGTATATTCAAAACAGTTACACCATTTCTTTCGGCCATTATTTGTAGTATTATTTAGTAGTTCGTGGATTGTGACTGCAGACCCTGAGGTAGTCTTAGAGTTGTTTGCAAAATTAGTTCGTGATCCGTTTTATTTAAATGGTTATTATTATTATTTTATTTTATTATTGTTGGGAATTATTCTAATTAAGTTCCTTTTGAAGTTATTTATTTGTGCTTAAGTAATAAATTAAGGAAATAAATCATTCGAGTTCTAACATTGGCTTGCCTAGCAAGTGTGGTGTTAGGCGCCATCACGATCCCTGAGGTTGGGAATTTAGGTCGTGACATGAGGAGACTCAAAGTAACCTGCTTCTGCGTTCGCAGGCTTCAGAGTCACCTTAATGTTTTATTTCTATCCAACTGTACTTACTTATTCCTAGACAGTTGTATTTAGATTTGATAGAAGGATTTCGTAGAGCTTATGACTTGTATTTACCGGGTTTTGGGAAATTGTGAACTCTGTCAAGAATTCTATTTCGAAATTTTAAAATTTCTTTATTATTGTTGTTGTTCAGTGGAAATGTTAGGCCTACCTAGTCCCTAAGACTAGGTGCCATCACGATACCCAACAGAGGGAAATTTGGGTCGTGACAAGTTGGTATCAGAGCTCTAGGTTCATAGGTGCTACGAGTCATAAGCAGGTTATGTAGAGTCTTGCGGATCGGTACGGAGACGTCTGTACTTATCTTCGAGAGGCTTTGGAACTATCAAGACAATTTCACTTCCTTCATTCCTATCGTGCG
The DNA here is from genome assembly GCA_005239505.1 of Nicotiana paniculata. Classification (NCBI taxonomy): domain Eukaryota; kingdom Viridiplantae; phylum Streptophyta; class Magnoliopsida; order Solanales; family Solanaceae; genus Nicotiana; species Nicotiana paniculata. Next base: position 29,640 of record ML364730.1, read on the forward strand.
AGTTTATTGATCTTGAAGTTTGAAATTATCGTTCCATTCTCTCCCGATGGTGAGGACATGAGCGGCGATTCCGTACGATGTTAGCCCAAAGCAAATGTCACAAGGGTCAGAGACAGAGGCCAATGAGGAGCACGCGCCGAAGTAAGATGCCTACCAGAGCAGGCGTTGAGGAGTCGCTAGTAGCTCTAGTTGGGGAGCAGGTACTGGGGGTGCCTGTTGCTACCTCGGATTTCAGGAGACCTGAGCACAATTTTGAGTACGATTGGTACATCGACTCAGGCAGGGTTGAATTTTCGCGCATCAGTTACTTCACATATAAGGGGAGGAGTTCAGACCCCACAGTCTACACTCCAGAGCAGCGAGATCATGTTGGTCAAGTTCCAGTTGTCATGGCAGCACGACATGTGGTTTCAGTTCATCCCGTTGTTAGGACAACAACATCGGAGGTAGAGAACCTTGGGATTTAAAGGTACTGGAAGTACCACCCTTCTATCTTTCAGTGGATTGGCGGCGGGTAATGCCCATGGTTTTCTGGAGAGTGTCACCATATTCTTTGTACATCAGGTATTGTGGAGACGACTGGGATTGCTTTTGTCACGTCTCAGGTCCAGAATAGTGGATTGATCAGTGGTGGAGGCATATGAGTTGGGGTAGCCTGGCCGAGTTAGCTTTACTAGCATGGATTCAGTTTTCGGAGATACTTTGAGAGAGTTTCACCCCAGATCCTTCAGGATGTACAGCGCACGGAGTTTGAGTAGTTGCGTCAGGGTGCTGTGTCACTATTGGAGTATGCCGTTGGATTCAGTGAGTTGGCCAGATATACACTTCACTGGATTGTTTCAGTTAGGAGGCAAGTGCGTAGATTCATTGAGGGACTCAGGCATGGTAGAGAATTTTGGGTCAACCAGTTCAGTTGCATTACCAGCTTCGCATGGGAGTGTTTCAGGTACTCATGGGTCTCAGAGGATCCGTATTGTATGTTTTCCACAGCCACATCGTTAGAGAGATTGTTTTCAGTGTGAAGATGTTATCCACATGGTGAGATATTGTTCAAGGGTTAAGGTGGGAGAGTTATATCATGGTGTTCAGGTGAGTAGAGGGCGCCTAAGAGGGGGAGACCGGACCCGTTGATGTGTTTCATATAGTAGGCTAGAGGCCGTCGTGTCAGATATCATCACCCAGGTATGGCTTGATGTGCTAAAGTGGGGTACCATTGTATTTCACTATAGTCCTGTGGTCAGGACGAGTTTCCATTATTTGTTGTCTCATTTGTGAGTGAGTTTCATATATTGCACTCTATTTTGGTGCTTGCTCCTGTTGGGAGATTCTATGAGTAGTAGCCGTGTCTATCATTGTTTATTTCATCCTTTAGTGGTGAAACTAGAAGTGAGTCCATGTCATCCCTTGTGGTAAGACTTATGTGATTCTCCTGAGTATTTTGTTTTCGAGCTGTGATTTGATACTCCATCGAGATGTGAGATCAGCTAGCATTATGTTTTTTTATCAACTGAGATGAGTTAAGGGATAAAATTCTATGGATATGATATATACTCGGCATGTGACCTAGCGTTGAGGGCGAGACCCTCGTGATTCTTTGTGATTTGATATGTTTGGACCGGGCTGAGTACCGCGGTGGAAATTTTATCAAGATGGAATCCTTGTGATTTGTTCATATGCTTTGCTTCTTCCTTGTTATATGGATTTTGGTAAGTCAGTATTCATAGAGAGTTATGACTATGGGCTTGTTTGATAGTACCTTTGCTTCTACCTTTCCTACTCAGTCATTTCATTATGTGCTTCTTTAGTTCAGTTTGCGAGATGTGTGCCCAGTGGTGTTAACTGTGACTCAGTGATTCGGGTGTCTACTGATGAGGTATTCATGTTTATTGCATCATTATCGGTATTATGGGATTTGGAAATAGAGAGTTCTTCCATACGTGGGACTCATTGCCAATGTTGAGTTGATTTCGGGTAGTTATGGTGATCAAAAGTGCTATTGAGCCTATGTGTGATGTACTATGTTGTGTGGTCGTGCCTTATGGGCGTAGACTTGAGTTGATGCAGTTGGTTGAGGCTAATGCCGGATATGGATTCAGAATCGGGTCTTTTGGAAATGACTAGAAAGTGAGGAATTGAGGTATGAGCCTTATCGATGATGGTGAGAAGGCTATATGGAAGTTGTGACGTTGTCATCATGCTTATGTAGGTTGGGGTGACGTGGGATCACCCGCGGGTGTGTGTTGGAAATGCGCAATCAGTGATTGGATGAGTTCAAAGTGAATCTTAGCACGTTCAAGGACGAACGTTTGTTTAAGAGGGGGAGATTGTGATGACCCAAAAGGTCATCCCGTATATTCTATCTAATTATGTGTTCCGAGGTCGTGAAAACCTCCTTCTATCTCACCTCGATATGCGTGTGCAGCCCGGGCGTGTAGCCGGGAAGCCTTTATGTGAAAAATTGATAAAAATGGTAATTTTTTTTATTGGAAATTTGAATAAAGTTGACTTCAGTCAACATTTTTGGTAAACGGAACCGGACCCGTGATTTGACGGTCCCGGATGGTCCGTAGAAAAATATGGGACTTGGGTGTATGCCCGAAATCAAATTTCGAGGTCCCAAGCCCGAGAAATGAAGTTTTAAAGAAAATTATTTTCTGAAAAATATAAAGGTTCTTGAAAATGAAATTTGAGGTGAAACCTGTGATATCAGGCCTTTATTATGGTTCCGAAGTCCAGTACAGGTTCGATATGGTTTATATGTGTTATCTATGAAGTTTGGAAATAAACGGTCTTCGTTTGGCGTGATTCGGACCTTAAGTGAAAAATTTGAAGTTTATGAAGTTTTTGAGAATTTCTATAGATTTTGAGGTTTGATTCGATGTTTATGATGTTATTTGGTTGGTTTAATTGCTTGAATAAGTCCATAGGATGTTTATGAGGTTGTGTGTGTATTTGGCTTTGAGCCCCGAGGGCTCGGGTAAGTTTCGGGTAGGTGTCGGAGTGCAAAACTTAGGAAAAATCTTGTGTAAAATGAGTTTTCTGCTATCTGGTGTTCTCTTCTATGCGATTGCATAGACACATCCGCGATCGCATTTCATGATACGCGATTTCATAGTGCATCGTTTGGCAACAAAAAATTTCTACTCTGCGATCGCACAGTGGTCCTTGCGAACTCACTGTGCAAATCCTTGGCAGTGGCTCTTTCCCTTATATGCGATCGCATACTTAGCTCCGCGATCGCATAACACCTTTTGGCCAGTAGTATTTTTTTCTCCTATGCGATCGCATCTTTGTGTCCGCGATCACAGTGCACAAATAACTGGGCAGGCAGATTATTTTCCAAAAATCGGGGGTTTCACCATTTTAAACATATTTTGACTTTTAGAACTCGGTTTTGGGAGATTCCTTGAGGTATTTTCATCCAAATCGAATGGGTAAGTGTTCTTCCACTAGAATTAAATATATTTCATAAATTAGTTCTTCTTTTTATCATTTAATTTGTGTTTTGGGTTGAGGGGATTGTGGGTTTTGAAAGAAAACTTCAAAAATGAAAATTCATGATTTGAATGACCAAATGTTATTGGAATTGGATAAATAGATGGGTGAACTCGTATCGGAGTGGGTAATCGGACTTTGTAAAATTTGTCGGGTTCCGAGATGCGGGCCCAGGGGTCGACTTTTGGGTCGATTTTTATAAATTTTGCAAAGATTGAAACTTTATTATTCTTAATCGTTCCTTATACATTTTATATGTATTTTGAAGTTGTTTTAGTTGATTTTGAGCCGTCAGGAGGTCTTCCTGCCCGAGAAGTCTATTTTTAAGTACCGGGTTGTCGTCTTTGAGGTAAGTATCTTGCCTAACCTTGTGTGGGGGAACTACCCCTTAGGATTGAGTCTTCTATGTTGATTGTATTCCGTGTGCGCGAGGTGACGAGTGTGTAATTTAACTTGTTTGCAAATATATTGCCTTTTAGAGATTTTGGGTCCTTATGCTCCCCGTATATGAATTGAACTAGTTATATCTGAGATCCTGGTTTCTAGTCTCAACTCTTCCTGTTCAAATTAGAAGTACTTGCCTATCATTCCTTGTTTCTTATAAGATCTTAATTGACTTAAAAGAAGACTTTTTTTTTTCCTACCGTCATGCTATGTCTTCCTTCATACGCTGCCTATGTGACTAGAAATAGTATAATCTCGCTCTATAAATGTCTAATAAGAAATCGGAATATCTATATGCTGGTCAAGCATGCCTGTGAGTCGTATCTTGTGACTTAAAGATTTTCCTCTTAAGTACTACTTGGGTTTAATTGATGACCTTCCATGTTGATGGTATTCTTTGATGTTGCCTATTTACTGAGCATTTGTTCAAATTGAGTTTATTCGGTGAAGCTAATTGTCTAAGTGAGATTGGTTAAAGTTGATTCCTCTGCGGGGATGATTTGGTTTCTTGGTTGTGAACTTGAATATGTAGAATTTTTTCCATATTTTGCCTTGTTTTCCCCTCGTTATGCTGTTCTCTCTTTGTGCTTGACATTCCTCTCAGTGGCTACTTCTTATGAGCTAGTTGTTACCACTTTTGTGATTTAAGTCTTTGTATTGATTTGCTCATCGCACTTTGTATTCGGACTTGTTTGCTTCCACGCTGGTTGTGGCAATATATGTTGTTCTGTCGCATTCTGGTTGTTTTCCTCAGTGGCTGCATTTACATATTTAAATTAGGACTACAGACATAGATCCAGGAACTTTCCCTGTAACGACCTAACCGGTCATTTTGCATTATCGAGCCCTGTTCCCCTAAATGAAACTTCCCATAGCGGCTTATTGTGATTGATGACTTGCGGGGGCGGGTGGTCCGAGATTCGAAAGTGTTTAGAGTGCTATAGGAACACTTGGTTCCTTAAGGTTGGCCTTTACAGGCAAGTTTGACTTCGGTCAACATTTTGGGTAAACGACCCCGGAATCAAGTTTCGACGATTCTGGTAGCTTCGTATGATGATTTCGGACCTGGCGTATGTTCGGAATGGGTTTCTGATGACCCGTGAGAGTTTTGGCGCCCAATATTGAAATTAGAAGTCCCTTAAGTTCCTATTGTGGTATGGGACATGTTTTTGTCTTATCGAGGTCCGAACAGAATTTCGAGACCGGGAATAGTTCCGTTATGTCATTTATGACTTACCTGCAAAATTTGGTGTCATTCCAAGTAGTATAGGTCGGTTCGACGTGTTGTTAGCGAAGTCAAGAAAACTTAAAGCCCCTAAGTTTGGTTCTAGGGTTTTGATGTGTGATTTTGAGTTTTAGAATTCTTTTGGGTTTTCCGAAAGCTCGAGCACTTCCGTATTATGTTTGGGACTTGTTGGTATATTTGGATGGGGGCTCGGGTCGGCCCAGGTGCCTCCCGGACACCACATGAGGCCAAAAACCAGCTGAAATAGCTCCTGGTGCACCTGTTCTGGTGTGGTCCGCAGGTGCGGTTGCCCAGTCGCAGGTGCGGGACCGCTCCTGCAGTCCCAGCCTCGCAGGTGCGACCCCTAGCGGGCAGTCCAATTCTCGCAGGTGCGTACAAAGTTCCGCAGGTGCGGTCTCCCCTCTACAGGTGCGGGCCCAGGCTTTCTCGTCCATATCCGCAGGTGCGAGCCTTTGCTCACAGGTGCGAGACCGCATGTGCGGTCCTCAAGCTGCAGGTGCGGAAACATTGTTAGACAATGTGTTTATTAAATACAGGATTCTTCATTATTTCTTCATTTCTTCCTCCATTAGAAAACCTTGAGAGCTCGGGGAAAGAGCTCAACGACCCAACCACTAAAAGGTAAGTAAATTCTATCTTAAAGTGGTTAATGCATGCATTCTTTGTAGGATTTAACTACTTAATTAGTGAAAAATTTAGGAATTTGGGTAGTAACCTAGGGCTTTCGAGAATTTAGAAAATTACCCGTCAATTAGCTATGAAATCAAGTAAAAATCATGTATTATTGATCCTTAGGCTATGGGTGAGTGTTTCCTTCGAAATTTTTTTGAATCCGAGCATGCGGGCCCGGGGTTGGATTTTAGGATTTCTTCAAGAATGGCGAATTTGACTTAGTAGTAGGAGGATTTCCATACTTTGAGCATAAATTGTTGAATTTGTATAATATTTGGTTAGTTTCGAGTCCTCGGGTGTAGAGTTCGGAGTTTCAGGCGCGTTCTTGGTCTGGGGATTAGATGCGTCACGAGGTGAGTCTCCTTTCTAACCTTGTAAGAGAGAATTATCCACATAGGTGATTATAAATAATTGCATGTCCTTATTTGCGGGGGCTACGCACGCACGAAGTGATGAGAGTCCGTGCGTAGCTACTACTATGTTATGTTGGGTAGTTCTAGGACTCACGAGCATGCTTATATGTGCCTTACATGTATTCCTAAACGTATTTTGAGTTTCTTATTATCCTTGATTTTGCATGAGAATACTAGGAAGTTTTGTTCCATGATATATTGCTTAAGTTCTTGCCTTAAACAATAACCTCTGGTAATTTCTTAAAAATTGATAATTTTATGTATGTATACGGCACCGCGTCACATGTATGATTTGTGAGAGGAATAGCCCTACTATTATGTCAACCGCGTCGCATGTTCGATTCGCGAGCGGGGTAATAGATGCATATATGGTTTGAGCCGTTCGACCCTCGGCAGTGCCCATTTATTTTTGCGACGTTTCGGCCGTACGCTTCCGGCCTATTATGTGCTGTATGATTTACTGTAAATTTGTTGTAATTGTATAAACTGGTTCATGTTAATAAGGGAATTTAGTACATTATGTGCTAGTGAAATTTGACATGCAAAGGTAAATACAACTATACTTGATAACTTATATCTTTGTGATTTCTACGACTATTATGCCTGCGTAGTTCCTATTAAATCATGTTATTTAGAAATGTTGACCCTAGTAAGTATCGCGTCTACCTCTCGTCACTACCTCTTTGAGGTTAGGCGGGATACTCACTGGGTACATATTTGTTTTATGTACTCGTGCTGCACTTCTGTACTTAATTGTACATGTTTTGAGGCTGATGTATCTGGTTATCAGACCGGAGCTCGATTCTGATCTTAGTTAGACCCGACTTCACGGTGAGCTGCTTCTCCTGACGATCCTTGGCAACACCATGTATTTTTCTTTTGCTTATTTCCCGTCTGTTTCTTTCATACAGTGGGATTGTATATTATGTTTTGTATATTCTGTTAGTATGCCCGTAGGACTTGTAACACTAGTTCCTGGCACACACGTAGTTGTTATATATATATATATATATATATATATATATTGGCTCATTCCTCTTTTGACTGCTTTTGGTAAAAATGGCTTGCTATCTTTTTCAATAAATGTTTTGAACTTTAAAACTTAGCACGTATTGGGATGTTTAACCAAGCATGGGAGGAATCTTTAGTAATTTAAGTATGGGCTTGCCTAACCCCGATGTTGGGATCCATCACGACCAGAGTTAGTATTTTGGATCGTGACAACATGGTATCAGAGCTCTAGGTTTACGTAGGTCTCACAAGTCACGGGCAATACTAAATTTCATTCTTCTATTCTCTCATAGACGGTGAGGACGCGCGCATCCGATATTCCAAACACGGAAGAGGCCGTTACCCCTGTTGTTCGAGGCTGTGGCAGAGGCCGGGGGAGGGCACCGGCCCGAGGTAGGGGACGAGGGCGTCCCCGAGATATTCCAGTCATACCACCACCAGAAAACCCTAATATAGAGGAGCAGGGTGAGGTGCCCCCAACAGGTCCTGCTCTAGTGGACTTTATTACGGCCCCAGGATTCAAGGAGATCATGGGCTGTATGATGCGGTTCATGGACACCATGTCCCAGACCGGTTTATTTCCGGCAGATCTGGCCACATCTCAAGTGGGAGGGGGCCCCAGACTCCTACTGCCCAGGCTGCAGGTAAGGAAGAAGCAGTTCATCATACCCCGGGTACACTGCCCGTGGGTGGGGCCCATCCTGTAGCAGCAACACCTGAGCTCAGACTAGCTGCGGACGGCGATCTGCAGAAGTTACTAGATAGATGGACTTGATTGCACCCTCCTATATTCGAGGGTGAGAAGGGAGAGGATGCCCAGGACTTTATTGATAGGTGCAGGGACAGACTGCACAACACGAGGATACTAGAGTCCCATGAGTGGACTTCACTACTTTTCAGCTTGAGGGCAGGGCCCGCAGATGGTGGCAGTCCTATATCCTGGGTAGATCGGCAGGTTCCCCTTCCATCACTTGGGATCAGTTCACTCAGCTATTCCTGGACAAGTATATTCCACCCTCCGAGAGGGAAGAGCTGCGATATCAGTTTGAGCAGCTGGAGCAGGGACAAATGTCAGTGACATACTACGAGGCCAGGTTTTCTAAGTTGTCTCGTAATTCCCTTATGATACTTCCTACTGATTCTGAGAGAGTGCAGATATTTGTAGCTGGGCTGCACTCAATTATTAGGGCCAACATGGCGATAGAGGTGGAGATAGGGACTCCCTATCAGCTTGTGGTCGAGATAGCTCGCCGGATTGAGGGTTATCGTTCAAGAGGCAGAGAGCAGGGTCAGCAGAATAAGAGAGATAGATTTTCAGGAGATTTCAGAGGTGCCCCAGCCAGGGGTAGAGGTCAGTTCGGTAGAGGCCAGCCTAGCAGGCCTCCATATTCAGCTCCTCCACTACCTCCCCATGGTGCTCCAGTGAGGCCCTATTTCAGCTCTATGCTAGAGAGTTCCTACCGCCCACCAGCCATTCATGGTTCCTCAGGCAGGTATTCCGGTCATCAGGGGTCTTCTAGTCCTTACTTCACTGCCATGGAGGAGAGTTCTCACCGTCCCCTAGCTGTCTAGGGTCCTTCTTCAGGGTAGCAGGCATGCCACTAGCTAGATGTTATGAGTGTGGGGATCCAGGCCATATGAGGAGGACTTGTCCCAGGCTTCGGGGCAAGGCCATTCAGCAGAGCTATCAGCCTACACTTTCAGCACCGGCGGTTCATCCACCTAGAGGTGGAGGGCAAACTGGTAGATGTCGTCCCAAAGGTGGAGGCCAGGCAAAGGGAGCTCTACCGGCCCCTATTCATTCCAGCGGATGTCAGTCTTCCAGTGCTCCAACTAGATTCTATGCTATCCCGACCAAATCAGATGCAGTGGCCTCCGACGCCGTGATCACATGTATTATTACAGTATATGGTAGAGTGGCATCGGTGTTATTTGATCCAGGATCCACTTATTCCTATGTTTCGGTCTTATTTGCTCATTTTCTGGATGTCCCTCGTGAATCCTTGGGTTCTCGTATTTATGTGTCCATTCCCGTGAGAAATTATGTGGTTGTAGACCGGATTTGTCGGTCCTGTGTGACTTCATTTTTGGGTTTGATACTCGAGCGGATCTCTTATTGCTCGACATGGTTGATTTTGAGATTATTTTAGGCATGTATTGGCTATCTCCTTATCAAATCGTGCTAGATTGCCATGCCAAGACAGTTACTTTAGTCATGCCAGAGTCACCTAGGCTAGAGCAGAGAGGTTCCTCAGTTAGTGCAGCCACCCGGGTTATTTCATTCATGAAGGCTCGACACATGGTCGATAAGGGTTGTCTGGACTACCTCGCCTATGAGCGGGACACCATCGCCGAGTCTCGGACGATTGATTCAGTTCCAATTGTTTGAGAGTTTGCTGATGTATTTCCTTCGGACCTTCTGGGCATCCCTCCGGATCGTGATATTGATTTCTGCATTGATTTAGCTTCAGGAACCGTGCCTATATCTATTCCTCCGTACCGTATGGCTCCGAAAGAGTTGAAGGAGTTGAAGGAGCAGCTTGAGGAGTTGTTAGCTAAGGGGTTCATCAGGCCGAGTGTATCGCCGTGGGGTGCTCCAGTTCTATTCGTCAAGAAAAAGGATGGGTCCCTGCAGATATGTATTGATTACCGCCAGTTGAATAAGGTTACCATTAAGAACAAGTATCCTTTGCCGCGCATCGATGATTTTTTTGACCAGTTGCAGGGTGCTCGTGTGTTTTCTAATATTGATTTGAGATCGGGGTATCATCAGTTGAGGATTCGGGCTTCAGATGTTCCGAAGACTGCTTTTCGTACGAGATATGGCCATTATGAGTTCCTGGTGATGTCCTTTGGCTTGACTAACTAGTAGCATTCATGGACTTGATGAATAGAGTGTTCAGGCCATATATTGATTCCTTTGTCATTGTCTTCATTGATGACATTTTGATTTACTCACGTAGCGTGGGGGAGCACGAGCAACATTTGAGAGTTGTACTCCAGACTTTGCGAGAAGAGAAGCTATATGCTAAGTTCTCCAAGTGTGAGTTCTGGTTGGATTTCGTGGCATTCTTGGGTCATGTGGTATCCGGAGAGGGTATCAAGGTTGATCCTCAGAAGATCGAGGCAGTTCAGAGTTGGTCGCGTCCTACTTCAGCTACGGAGATCAGGAGCTTTTTGGGCCTAGCAGGCTATTATCGCCGATTTGTGGAGGGGTTCTCTTCTATTACAGCTCCATTGACCAGATTGACTTAGAAGAATGCCCTGTTTCGATGGTCTGACGAGTGTGAGGTGATCTTTCAGAAGTTCAAGACAATATTTACCTCAACACTAGTTCTAGTATTGCCTTCCGGTTTTGGGATGTATACAGTATATTGCGACGCTTCACGCGTTTGCTTGGGGTGTGTATCGATGCAGGAGGGGAGAGTTATTGCTTATGCTTCACGCCAGCTGAAGGTTCATGAGAATAATTATCCTGTGCACGATTTGGAGTTGGCAGCGATTGTTCATGCTCTTAAGATTTGGAGGCACTACTTGTATGGAGTGTCCTGTGAGGTTTATACAGACCACGTATCTTGCATCACTTGTTCAAGCAGACAGATCTTAATTTGAGGCAACGCAGACGGCTAGGGTTGTTGAAGGATTATGATATCACCATTATTTATCACCCGGGCAAGGAAAATGTGGTAGCAGATGCTTTGAGCAGGAAGGCGGAGAGTATGGGTAGCTTGGCTTATATTGCAGCAGAGGAGAGACCTCTAGCCTTGGACATTCAGTCCTTGGCCAATCGCCTGGTGAGATTAGACCTTTCAGAGCCTCGTCGAGTTTTAGCACATGTGGTTGCTCAGTCTTCGTTATTGGGGGAGATTAAGGCTCGACAGTATGATGATCCGTGTTTGGCTGAGCTACGAGAGACAGTGGTTCAGGGTAGGGCCAAGGAATTTATTATTGGGGATGGTGTTCTGAGGATTCAGGGCCGCTTATGTGTTCCTAAGGTTGATGACCTGAGGGAGAGGATTCTAGAGGAGGCACACAGTTCTCGGTATTCTATTCATCCTGGTGCTACGAAGATGTATCGTGATTTGAAGCAGCATTACAGGTGGAGGCGAATGAAGAAGGACATTGTGGAGTATGTGGCTAGGTGTCTTAATTGCCAGCAGGTTAAGTATGAACACCAGAGGCTAGGAGGCCTACTTAAGCAGATGCCCATTCCTGAGTGGAAATGGGAGCGCATCACTATGGACTTCGTGGTTAGGTTGCCTCGGACCTTGCGGAAGGTTGATGCAGTTTGGGTCATTGTGGATAGATTGACCAAATCGGCGCATTTCATACCAGTAGCTACTACTTATACTTCTGAGAGGTTGGCCCAGATCTACATTCGGGAGATAGTCCGGTTGCATGGCGTGCCGGTTTCCGTTATATGAGATCGAGGTCCTCAGTTCACCTCGCACTTCTGGAAAGCATTGCATAGTGAGATGGGTACCCAAATAGACCTCAACACATCATTTCACCCTCATACTGATGGTCAGTCGGAGAGTACAATTCAGATATTGGAAGACATGCTCAGGGCATGTGTGGTTGACTTCGGAGGACAGTGGGACCAGTTCTTGTCTTTGGCCTAGTTTGCTTACAATAATAGTTATCGGCCCAACATTGAGATGGAACCATTTGAGGCTTTGTATGGTTGGCGATATCGTTCTCCTATCGGGTGGTTTGGGCCTAGCGAGGCTAAGTTTTATGGCACCGACCTGGTGAGGGATGCTTTGGAGAAAGTGAAGTTGATTCAGGAGAGGCTCCAGACAACACAGTCCAGACAGAAGAGTTACGCGAATCAGAGGGCACGTGATGTATCATTTATGGAGGGAGATAGGGTTCTGTTGAAAGACTCACCTATGAAGGGTATTATGAGGTTTGGGAAGAAGGGAAAGCTAAGCCCGAGGTTTATAGGTCCCTTCGAGGTGTTGAGGCGAGTTGGGGAGGTTGCTTATGAGCTGGCCTTGCCTCCCAGTTTATCAGGAGTTCATCTAGTTTTTCATGTATCCATTCTCTGGAGGTACCACGCCGACATCTCTCACGTGGTTGATTTTAGCACTTTCAGTTGGATGAGAGGTTGCGCTACGTGGAGGAGCCAGTTGCTTCTATTGATAGATAGGACCGCCAGTTGAGGTCCAAGAGAGTTTCTACCGTAAAGGTCCAATGGAAGGGCCAACCAGTTGAGGAGGCGACCTGGGAGTCCGAGGAGGACATGCAGAGCAGATATCCACACTTATTCAGCACTTCAGGTATGATTCTAGACCCGTTCGAGGACGAACGTTTGTTTAAGAGATGGAGAATGTAATGACCCAACCGATCGTTTTGCGTTATCGGACACCGTTCCCCTAAATGAAACTTCCCATAGCGGCTTATTGTGATTGATGACTTGCGGGGGTGGATGGTCCGGGATTCGGAACCGTTTAGAATGCTATAGGAACACTTGGTTCCTTAAGATTGGCCTTTAAGGCCAAGTTCGACTTCGGTCAAAATTTTGGGTAAACAACCCCTTATCGAGTTTCGACGATTCTGGTAGCTTTGTATGATGATTTCGGACCTGGGCGTATGTTCGGAATGGGTTTCTGATGATCCGGGAGCGTTTCGACGACCAATATTGAAATTAGAAGTCCCTTAAATTCCTATTGTGGTTTGGGACGTGTTTTTGTGTTATTGAGGTCTGAATGGAACTCCAAGATCGGGAATAATTCCGTTATGTCATTTATGACTTGCCTGCAAAATTTGGTGTCATTCCGAGTAGTATAGGTCGGTTCGGCGCGTTGTAATCGAAGTCAAGAAAACTTAAAGTTCCTAAGTTTTGTTCTAGGGGTTTTGAGGTGTGATTTTGAGTTTTAGCATTTTTTTGGGTGTTCCGAAGGCTCGAGCGCGTCTGTATTATGATTAGGCACTTGTTGGTATATTTGGACAGGGGTTCGGGTGGGCCCAGGTGCCTCCCGGACACCACACGAGGCCAAAAACCAACTGAAATAGCTGCTGGTGCACTTGTTCTGGTGTGATCCGCAGGTGTTGTTGCCCAGTCGCTAGTGCAGGGCCGCTCCTGTGGTCCTAGCCTCGTAGGTGCGACCCCCAACGGGCAGTCTAATTCTCGCAGGTGCGGTCTCCCCTCCGCAGGTGCGGGCCCAGGATTCCTCGTCCATTTCTGCAGGTGCGAGCCTTTGCTCGCAGGTGCGGTTCTCGAGCTGCAGGTGCGGAAACACTGTCTGACAGTGTGTTTGTTAAATACGGGATTCTTCATTATTTCTTTATTTCTTCCTCCATTAGAATACCTTGAGAGCTTGGGAAAAGGGCTCAACGACCCAACCACTGAAAGGTAAGTAAATTCTATCTTAAAGTGGTTAATGCATGCATTCTTAGTATGATTTAACTACTTAATTAGTGGAAAATTTAGGAATTCGGGTAGTAACCTAGGGCCTTCGAGAATTTAGAAAATTACCCGTCAACTAGCTATGAAATCAAGTAAAAATCATGTATTAATGATAATTAAGCTATGGGTGACTGTTTCCTTCGAAATTTTTTGGAATTCGAGCATGCGGGCCTGGGGTTGGATTTTAGGATTTATTCAAGAATGGAGAATTTGTCTTAGTAGTAGGAGGATTTCCATACTTTGAGCATAAATTGATGAATTTGTATAACATTTGGCTAGTTTCGAGTCCTCAGGTTTAGAGTTCAGAGTTTCGGGCGCGTTCTTGGTCCGAGGAGTAGATTTGTCACGAGGTGAGTCTCCTTTCTAACCTTGTAAGAGGGAATCGTCCCCATAGGTGATTATAAATAATTGCATGTCCTTATTTGCGAGGGCTACGCACACACGCACGAAGTGATGAGATTCCGTCCGTAGCTACTACTATGTTATGTTGGGTAGTTCTAGGACTCACGAGCATGCTTATATGTGCCTTACATGTATTCCTAAACATAGTCTGAGTCGCTTATTATTCTTGATTTGGAATGAGAATATTAGGAAGTTGTGTTCCATGATATATTGTTTTAAGTTCTTGCCTTAATGAATAACCTCTGCTAATTCCTTAAAAATTGATAATTTTATGTATGTATACGGCACCGCGTCACATGTATGATTCATGAGCGGAATAGACCTACTATTATGTCAACCGCATCGTATGTTCGATTCACGAGCGGGGTAATAGATGCATATATGGTTCTAGCCGTTCGAACCTCGGCAGTGCACATTTATTTTCACGACGTTTCAGCCGTACGCTTCCGACCTATTATGTGCTGCATGATTTACTGGGAATTTGTATTAATTGTATAAACTGGTTCATGTTAATAAGGGAATTTAGTACATTATGTGCTAGTGAAATTTGACATGCAAAGGTAAATACAACTATACTTGATAATTTATATCTTTGTGATTTCTACGACTGTTGTGCCTGCCTAGTTCCAATTAAATCACTTGATTTACAAATATTGACCCTAGTAAGTATCACGTCTACCTCTCGTCACTACCTCTTAGAGGTTAGGCGGGATACTCACTGGGTACATATTTGTTTTATGTACTCATGCTGCACTTCTGTACTTAATTGTACAGGTTATGTGGCTGGTGCATCTGGTTATCGGGCTGGAGCTCGATTCTGATCTAAGTTGGACCCGACTTCACGGTGAGCTGCTTCTCCTGACGATCCTCGGCAGCACCATGGAGTTTTCTTTTGCTTATTTCCCGTCTATTTCTTTCAGACAGTGGGATTGTATATTATGTTTTGTATATTATGTTAGTATGCCCATAGGACTTGTGACACTAGTTCCTGGCTTTGGTCTGCGGGTCTGTATATATATATATATATTGGCTCATTCCTCTTTTGACTGCTTTTGGTGAAAATGACTTGCTATCTTTTTCAATAAATGTTTTGAACTTTTAAACTTGGCATGTATTGGGATGTTTAACCAAGCATATGAGGAATCCTTAGTAATTTAAGTATGGGCTTGCCTAACCCCGGTGTTGGGTACCATCACGACCAGAGTTAGTATTTTTGGTCGTGACATTCCCCCTGTACTGCATATTTAAATTGGGACTACGGACAGAGATCCGTGAGCTTTCCCCCTGTACTGCATTGCATATTTAAATTGGGACTACAGACAGAGATCCGAGAGCTTTCTCCTGTACTGCATCACATATTTAAATTGGGACTAAAGACAGAGTTCCGGGAGCTTTCCCCCTGTACTGCATCGCATATTTAAATTGGGACTACAGACAGAGATCCGGGAGCTTTCCCCCTGTACTGCATTGCATGACAAATTCTGAGTTGCGGATTGAGTTCCGGTAGTTTTATGATTGAGGAGAATTGGATCGAAAGATATAAAAATATATATTGAAAATTATATTTGAAAAGCATCTGTCATGCAGAATAATGATATTTGAAAGAGCAGTACTTGGGAAAATATATTTCGAACATCACGTATTTTGATGCTATTTGAAAGAGCAGTACTTGGGAAAATATATTTCGAACATCACGTATTTTGATGCTATTTGAAAGAGCAGTACTTGGGAAAATATATTTTGAACATCACATATTTTGATGCTATTTGAAAGAGCAATACTTGGGAGAATATATTTTTGAACATCACGTATTTTGATGCTATTTGAAAGAGCAGTACTTGGGGAAGTATATTTGAACATCACGTACTTTGAAGAGACTATGTTGTTAAGATTTCTCTTTATAAAAATATATAAATGTACATTCAGAGAAAGTATGTTTCAAAGAAGAAATTTCTCTATTCCGAAATGATTATATCTTTAAAGCATTCAAAATAAATTCATGATTTAAAGGTTTTCACTCGAAGGTTGACCAGTTTTATTGAGTTATTGGCTAAGGCTTGACGTAGATAAATTGATGCAGTGCTGAGTTGCTAGTGTTTTTATTGGGTTGTGATTCTCGCCATTTGGATTGCATTCTTCCATTCTCTTTGCGTATTTCTATTATGCTGTCCGTTGATCGTAATTATTGAATTTCCTTCCATATTATTCGATCGTATCATTAATTATATTGAAAAATCTTTAGATAGATATTATGTTTCGGTCTTCCATACACTTATGCCGTTTTACTTATTAGACTAGTGGTGTCTTGACTAGTCTTCGTCACTACTTCACCGAGGTTAGTCTTGATGCTTACTAGGAACCGCTGTGGTGTGCTCATACTACACTTCTGTACATTTTTGTGTGCAACTTCAGGTTATTGTTGTTGGTAGCTGCGCAGATCATTGCTGAGGAGACTCAAGGTAACCTGTTGTTGGATTCGCAGGCTTCAGAGTCACCTTCCTGTTTTATTTCTATCCAACTGTCCTTACTTATTCCTAGACAGTTGTATTTAGATTTGATAGAAATATTTCGTAGATCTTATGACTTGTATTTACCGGATTTTGGGAAATTGTGAACTCTATCAAGAATTCTATTTCGAAATTTTTAAAATTCCTTTATTAACCTGGCATTTTGAAGGTTTTTGGATTTCCTAAGTTTGATTTGAAGTGGACTTTGGTGGTATCGATGTTCGTTCCGGTTTAGGAGCCTTGAAATAGGTTCGTATTGTGATTTGTGACTTGTACATAATTTTTTTTGTTATTCCAGAATGTTTAAGTGCGATTCGGACGCATTCGACGAAGTTTGAAGGTGGAAAGTTAAAAGAAGGATTTTGATCGCCAATTCGTGGTTTTGATATTATTAGTTATATTTCGTGCCTTTGGATAAGTTTGGATGAGGTATTGGGAGTTATTGGTGTGACTGGACGGGGTCTCAAGTGTGTTTCGGGATGGTTTTAGACCATTTTTCTATGTCTTGCAGCTACTGGTTTCTGATGTGTTTGGTATGCATCAGGATCTCAGACTTAGGGTCGTGATCGCGGAGGGTTAAGTGGACTAGTGAAGATTTTATTCTTCGCAATCGCATAAAGGGTATCGCGATCGCGTAGCTTGTGTAGGATGTCCTTCGCGTTCATGTATGGATTCGCGAATGCGATGGGTTGTTCGGGCTGGCCTGCTGCGGGAGAGTTGTTCTACGTGATTATGGAAGGGATCTCGCGATCGCGTAAAAGGAAGTTGCTGGGCTGGAAGATTGGCCTTCGCGTTAGCGAAACTTGGCTCGCGTTCGTGTAGGTTTGTAACGACCCCCTGGTTGTTTTGAGAATTAGCGTCCCATTCGGAGGCTTTAGGTCTCGAGAAACTTCGTATTATGTGTTACGGCTTCGTGTGTTGCGAAGTTCGGTTTTCGGATGATCCAGGATCAATTTGGAAGAAGTTCTCGTTTTTGAAGCTTAAGCGGTAAGAGTTGATCAGAACTTAACTTTTGTGTAGAAGACTTCAAAATGGCATTTTTATGATTCCAATAGCTTTGTATGGTGATTTTGGCATCGAAATTTTGATTTGGAGGTCCATAGGATAATTTAAAGCATTTTGGCAAAATTTGGAAAATTGAAGTTTTGGAAGGTTGAGAGTTTTGACCGAGAGTTGACTTTGGTGATATCTGGGTGGGAATGCGATTCCGAGAGTTGGATTAGCTCGGTTATGTCATTTGGAACTTGCATGCAAAATTTGGCGTCATTCCGTATTGATTTGATATGTTTTGGCGCGAGTTTTAGAAGTTAGAAGATTTGGAAATTTATAAGTTCGATTCGTGGTGCGATTCTTAGTTTCGACATTGTTTGATGTGATTTGAGGCCTCGAGAAGGTCCACGTTATGTTATGAAACTTGTTGGCATGTTTTGACGGGGTCCCGAGGGCCACGGGTGTGTTTCGAATGGGCTAACAACCATTTCTTCAGTCTTTTGGTGTTAATGTTGCTCTTGGCGATCACGAAGATGAAGAAGCGACTGCATAAGGTTTCTTGGAACTCAGGGATTTTGTTCATCGCGAACATGATCGTGGTCATGTGTTCACAAAGCTTTTGCAGTCAGATGTCCGCGTTCACGTAATGGAGCTCGGCGCTAGTGGTCATCTCTTCATCGCGTTCGCGAGTCTCTTTGTGCGTTTGCGTAGTTTGTTGTGTTTATTCATCATCATCGCGATGTATTTGACTCGAACACGAAGCATTATTTGTGCTGGAAAACATTTAGTTCTTCGCTATCGCGAGGAATGTTCGGCGATCGCATAAGAGGAATCACTGGGGCAGATTATAAGAACTCTATTTCGAGGGTTTGGCCATTTTTATCACATTTTGAGTTGTAGACTTCGGATTTGGGCGATTTTGATGAGCTCGAAGCACACACTTAAATTATGCTCGCTAATCAAATATTGTATATTATAATATCGTATCCACATAGATTGGATTTAAGCAGTATTCTCATAATTTCTAGCTTGATCGCTATCCAAGAGAATCAACAATTGAGAATTATATGATTTCTAACTAAAATTAACTAAGAATGAAAAGCTATTGGCTAGTGACAATCGATACAAATATAAGCAAGGAAGTAATCAGTGGGAAGAAATAGGGGTTGATATTATAGGTGAAAGATAATTATTTGGGATCTAACTCTAGATAATTCACTTCTAATGCTTAAGCGAGTCTCTCGAATTCACTCAATTATTAGTTCAAACGTGCAGTAAAAACTCCTCTCTCAATTAAGCCTTAAACTCACAAGATGAACCGATTTAAGCACGTTAAGATATGAAAGAATGCAGAGTGGATTGGCCTTTAGGATAACCTCTCTCGATTATCCTCCTAACTAGGTTTAATCAATGATTCAACTAGCCTCTTTCGATTACTAAGAAGAATTAATGAACTCAACCAACAATATAATGTAAAGATATCACAAGTTATGCCTCTCTCGATTACATGAACTAGTGAATATAGATGCAACAGTTAAATCATCCAAAAACACTTCAATACATAAAACTAGAGTTATAATCCACAAACCCTAAAGAGAACTACTCCATAAATATGGAGTAATTCATCACATATATAATTAAATTATAGGAAAACATAAATTAAATCGAAACTCGGGTCTTGAGTGAGGAAGGGATGATGAAATCCTTGTGCCCGTGTTCTTCCAACTCCTCCTTGGCCTCCTCAGGTCCTTTATGTGTCAAAAAGTCCAAGAAATAACGTTTTCCCATGTATTTATACCAAGTAGGGTCAGGACCAGACGAAATCACCTTCTCTTTGCCGATATAGGAATTTCACTCTGTAAAAATTGCACATGCGCGCTGTAACACGCCATGTGGGGCCACGCGCTGAAAGGTAGCAGGAAATTGTATAGCCATGGCGCGCCACGTGCCGCCCTACGCGCCGGCCCACGCGCTGTGATTGTTGAACTTTCTCAGTGTACAAATTGAATCTTTATTTTTGATCTCCAAACTTGGTCCTCAACCCCCGAACACGATCCCGGCTTAATACCTTGGGCTTCTCAGACTTCAAAGCTCCAAATCACTCAAATTCATCCCATAACGTCTACATAGCTCGACATCTCTTCTACAAGGCATAAACACATAATAAGTGCAAACCACCATCAATCAAAACTCAAAAAAGTAAAGTGCAATGAATTAGAGTGCAATAAATGACTAAAATACGAGATTATAGCCTACCATAAGATATTTTGTGGGGGCTTCAAGTAAATCTTTGGGGTAAGTGTACTTCACTCGGAATTGATTATACTTCATGATTTCATCTTTATTTTTATCATTAAATTAGTGTTTTGAGTTGAGGAAAAATGGACATCTTTGAAGAAATCTTTCAAAATGTAAAATGAGGATTTGAAGGGTGATTCGATATCGGAATTTGGTAATTCTTGTATGGTTAAACTCGTCGTCGAATGGGTGTTGAGGTTTTGCAAATTTTATCGGATTCTGAGGTGCGTTCCTAGGGGGTTGACTTTTGGGTTAATTTTTTATTTTTTGTTAAAGATTGAAGCTTTATTATCCAGAATTGTTTTCTATGAATTTTATTACGAATTGAAGTTATTTTGGCTAGATTTAAGCCGTCCGGAGGTTGTTTCACTTGGGAAGGTCATTTTAGATTATTGGTCTAGTTTATTTGAGGTAAGTATCTTGCCTAACTTTGTGTGGGGGAACTACCCCTTAGGATTCGAGACATTTGTGCTAATTGTGTCTTGTGAAGGCCGTGTATGCAAGTTGGCGAGTATGTGCCCGGGGAACTATTAGAAGCCATGTGGTGTGATAAGGTGGGCTAAAACGCGGGATGCTATTTCGGGAAAAATGATTTGAAAGCTAAATGTGTAGGCTCCCTGATCACGCTCAACTATGTCTTATAAAGACTAAGCGGGCGTGAAAATATAATCCGGGGTATTATGCCCAAAATCAACCCCACAGGGAATTTACGTATCCATCAAGGCTTTAGAATATGCAAATTTTACTCAATCAATTCTCTCAAGACTTTTTAATATAAAT
>ML364731.1:0-21832 GCA_005239505.1 Nicotiana paniculata
CCTCTTCAAATGGGCGATGGGATCACCATGCCCGTCATACTTGTCAAACTTGGGGTTCTTGAAGCCGGGTGGCAAATGGACATGAGGGAACATGCATAGATCGTTATATGACACACTTTTGTGGCCCCCCAAACCCTGTATGTTTCTCATGGTTTGTTCCAAGCTCTTCATTTTTCTAGTCATTTCCTCTTGTTCCGTATTCTTGTCAGGCTTTTCGATCTCAACTGGGAACATGTTCTGAGGGATATGCTTGTATGAATCTTGAACCTTGAAAGTTCTGGAGAGTAATGTTGAGCATCACGAGCATTCAATTGCGGATCAATGTTGGACTTTTGAGCAAGAGCTGATTGAGGAACAGTGAAAGTAGGGACAATGGGTACCGTATGTGGGTCATTTTTGAGGGGTGCGGTTGGAGGACGTGGAATGGAAGTACTGGGGATAGTGGGAAGGTTAATGCTTGGACTGAATCCAGGTTGGTAAAATGGGTTACTTGTTAGGGAGATGGGCACTTGATTTGCAACTGACACATTACGAAGATTATCCGAAGTCCCTATGGGTAGTGGAGGCGGTGCCTGTCCATTCGCCCAGGCTTGGTACATCTTTACCAATTGTTGTTTCAACACTTTTACTTCTTCAACCAATCCTGAACTTTGTTCGACCAATTTTCCATGGATATCATCATTATCTGACTCGTTCTCACTGTTTTTTGCCATGCTACTTTTCCCTTTTGATCTCGTGTTGTAAGGGTGAGTTGCCAGTTTAAACCACAAACCAACCACCTCTGTTTAACTATATCTTATTCAGATGACAAACAACAAACGTGTTAGAGTTAGGCATTTTGCAGATATTAATCACACATTATATGTCATGCACCTAATACCATTTTCATTTATAGAATGAGTTTGACAGGCTTCATGCTTCATCCCGGTTTATTGGTTTATTTTCATCTTGAATTTAGCGTTCCCTTTTCTTTCTCATTTATTATTACTCAATTTTTTTTTAATTATGGTTATGATCGCATCCGATGGGGATTGCCTACGTATCATGACGCCGCATGAATCAGACCATTACGTAGTTCAAGATGGAATTTTTTTTTTAATTTTTTTTAATTATTATTATAATTTTGTAAAAATAAAACAAACTAAAATATTTTTCAGCCAAACTTCTATTTTTTTTTTAATAATGAGAAGACAAGGAAATATATACAAACTGACTCTACTGACTCTAAAAACATGACTTGAATAAAACAAACTTTGATAAAAATAAAAGACTCCAAATATAAAATTAAAAATACGACAAATAAATATGAAACTAAGAACTAATGGACTGCACTAAAAATTTAATCTTCAATGGTCTTCTTGCTTAAACTGATATCATCAATGATCTGCATCTCTTGGCCTCCACTCTCCCCCCAAAGTCTCGTACAAATTTTGAAACACCTCTGGCAACTGTGGGACGATGGCACGTGCCTGTTGACCAACTTCCTCATTGCTTAGATGGCGATGATCATCATGAACATATGCTGCTTTCTCTGCCAATTGAAGTACCTGCTCTCTGGCTTGCCCCATATTCATGTGACAATTCTACAACCACATCTGGGTAGTGTTGAGGGCGTGCCTCATCTGAGCCTCACGTCCCTCATATTATTCAATGCGACGGTTTAACACACCTCTCTCAATCATCCACTGACGCCGCTCTGCCTCAAAATATGCATGTTGATAACCCCTCTTCTGCCTTTTTATTTCTTCCAATTGTGCATAAAGCTGACCCTTTGAGCGTATCCAGTGTGCCCTTACTCTTTCAAACTGCTATTTCTGTTGATCAAACTCTAGTTGTTGTTGGTGTGCATCCTCTTCGAGGATACTCAAGTCTTCTTGCACCTTTTTTTTGTTCGCCTCCACTCTTCTGACTAAACCAATCGTGTTTGCCAGTTCTTCTTCTAAGCGGGCTGCCTCATTCTTAGCATGCTTTAAANACCACTTACCTCCTAAACCTTCATACACTCCGTAATTTATGTTCAGGAGCTTCAGAAATTTACCGTCATTCACATTTTTTGGTACAATGGGCCTTTGCCGGCGAAGATCGCGGCCCCACCCCTGGAAATGGGCGATTTCCTCCAAGGTCGGAGTCATTTCACAGTCAGTAAAATGGAACACATTGTTTTCAGGATCCCAGTGCGGAATCAAAGCTTCGATCACATCCCTCATAGGCTTGATCGTCATCATGTGAACCAAATGTCCCAAGTACTTCTTTATCTGGTTTCGCTCATATTCCTTAAAATCTCTCCACCAATCCCACAACAATTGTGGTGTCTGATCAACAATAAGAAAATTCGGTATTCCTTCTGACCTGGGCCTCTTTTCGGACTTACCTCTTTCTCCACTCATGGTGTACCTATTTATCCAGACACGGGGTTAGATTTTAATCAAATATATTATTGACACAAAAAATCTGATTTCTCGGGTTTTTCACTTTATAAAAATAAAAACAAAACCAAACTATGGGAATAAAAAAAAATATTGGTTAAATTAATAAAATAATTAAAAGAAGACTCAAAATGACTATTCATTTGTAAAAGTGAACATAAAAACTGGCCTCTTTTGTTAAAATGACCATTTTGCATTTTCGAGGAATGTTTTAAGGCTATTTCGACAAAAGGACCGAACATATGGGCAAAACTTGTCGAAAGATAAAAAAAACTGACAAAGTAACTATATTATTATTTTTATTTTTTTTACAGTAAGAGAAAAATAATAGTCCATATACACCTTTTTTTGTTTTTTATTTTATTTTATTTTTATTTTTATTTTTAAAAAAAATGGGGTTGAACCTGATGAATGTTGCCTACGTATCTCACATCCGGTGAGAATAAAACCCGCGTGGTTCGGTTAAAATAAATTTTAATTTTTTTTTGAAAATTGTGCTTTTACATACTAGAACCCTTCAAGAATTTATTTTTTTTTTAAAAAAAAGAGTATTTTATGAAAACTTGGAGGAAATTTTCTCTTTCTCTCTCATCTGTTTAATCGATCTATCCTAAATTCGGTCAACATTTGAATGAAGCCTACAAAATAATGTTACATATAGCACATAAATATGAACATGTTGGTCCAAAAAATAGGTACCTGTCCTAGACGGACGCGGCCCCTGTGCCGAGTCTCGCTAAGTCCAATGCACATGATGCAAATAAAACGTAGCCTACTAGGGATATTCATTGCTTGTGGCTTGTTCTTCTAAGTTTTCAAATCTTCAAGGAGATGGTATCTAGACCTGGCTTACCCGGGCAGACAACCCGAGCCGAGGAGCGTCAAGCATCACCAGTAGTAGAACAGCACTGGCTAGCTAACGTCTCTCCCGCCTAATCACGTGTGACTAAATCCTTCACCAGAAGCTGATATGCTAACTGGCTTTATCTTAAGACAAAATTTTTTGTGATGCTGGTAAGCAAACACAACATAACTACCTATAAAAAGACTCAGAGGGGTGCAGGAGGATACAATTTATATCACAGTTCAAATAAATATTAAAGCGGTAAATAAGCAACAAATAGCACATTAGGCTTCCAAACACAATAATATTCAAAACATGATAAAAGCAAAACAAGAGTCAATATACAAAGCTCGAATTCTTATTAATGTCCCCAGCAGAGTCGCCAGAGTTGTCACACCTCTTTTTTGCCATGCAACCCTATTACGAGGTTGAGTTAGAAGAGTTTTTCCAACTGAAGTGACATTTTGAAAAGGGATTATTTTTTTTTAGAGTCGCCACTTGGAATTGAGTTTTGGTGTTCCAAGTCACCTTTTATTGAATCCCTTATCAAAAGGAAGATTTGACTCCTAATTTACGGTCTACGAAACAGAAGACTGAGTAAGGAATTCTATTGACCGAGGGGAAGGTGTAAGGCATCACTCGGGTCCCGTGGTTCTAGCACGGTCTCTTTATTGACTAATGTAGGGCTTAAATCAATTTTTAGCTATTCTTGCATTTTTATTAATTATGGCTTATTTATTATCGCTCAATTAATTTTGTGTATATATATATACATATATATATTAGTTGGGTTCACCAAGATGCGGAACGCACACAGGGTACTTCTTTGAAATTAAATGTTAAACCAAGATATGGAATGTACACATGGTTATAACATGATTATTTGTATAACATGATTATTTTAAATCTAAAGGCATCGAGACGCGAAATGCGCACATGATCCTTTTATTATTTAAGCATATCAATCCAAGGTTCAAGTACGAACACATGGGCTAATATTTAAAGTACATCTAAAGTTTTTCTAGTTAATAAAGATTATTAAGATCCCTGCTATTGCTGTCGCACAGTGCTCTCCTAGCCATCATGTGTGTCAGCTTGTTGGCTTCCCTGAAGATGTGGTGGATTTCCTAAACCTTCACCTGGATCATTAATGACCTGCACTCATGAATAATGTTGTTAAAAGTAGTGATTCCATTATCCAAACAAGTAATGACATCCGTTAAGTCAGTTTCCACTTCTAAATTGGTTAAACCTTGCTCCTTGGCTATCCGAAGGCCTATTTTTAAGGCCATCAGTTCTGCATGGAGGGGAGATAAGCCTGGTAGGGTTCCATGGAATCCTAGTGTCCATTGACCCCTACTATCTCTAAAAATTCCACCAAAACCACAAAAATATGTGGCTTCCTTAAACGAACCATCAACGTTAAGCTTAATATAGCTCGTAGGCGGTTTAATCCAGTTAATAGTGATAGGGATATCCTTGTGCATTGTAGATTCCTTTTAAGTGAGGAGCTTGTATTCGACTGCTTGATTGAAGGCATGATGGAGTGCCGATTTATTAGTGGTATTGTTGAAAAGATTATCATTCCTATTGATCCAAATTGTCCATATGACAAAAGGAAATATATCTTTCCATGTGATAATACCATTTTTAAAGGATATATTATGGTCCCGCAAATTAGTTACCCAATTACTAGTATTCTTTCATCTGGTCATGTCAAGACCTAGTAGTGACCATAGATTCTTTACTGCTAGGCAATCTAAAAAGACATGTGTATTAGTTTCCTTTTGGGTCTTGCAGAAAGAATAAATTGGATCAATGTTAATACCAATATGATTCTGGTGGGTAGTCTATTGTGTAGACATTTTCATATTAAGAATTTCAGCTCATTGGGGCACTTTAAGTCCCACATCCACATGAAGTCTCTATCACTGTTAGGATAATCTTCAATTAAGGAATATCAAGACTTACTAGTGAATATCCCATTAGTATTAAACGACCAAGTAGGCGTGTCACAATTATAAGTATTGGGGGTTATAGCCTTTATTTTGTTAATTAAGTTTGCTTCAAGCCTCATAGATATCTTTGATAGGTCCCAATTATTGTTACTCCAAATATCCTTTATAGCTAGTAAAATATCCTTTTGGGTCAAAGGGCCAGATATACACTGACGGGGGGGGGGGGGGGGGGGGGAGAGGTATGAATCCAACGACTGTTCCAAACACTAAGTGTAGATAACTTATGGGGTAGCCAAGTAATGCCTTTATTATAAATTTCCCACCCTTTCAAAATACTATTCCATATGAAGGAAGAGTTTTTTAAAGTCAACCTGCTACCATGGAACCTTAAAACTATTTTTTCCCAAGGTGAACTAGCGTTATTGAGCAGTCTCGAAGATAGATTTTCTAGATTGACTAGATTTTTACTCTTAGCCCTATGAATTCTCAAGAAACACTCTTTCTTATGCCTAATAATAGTATCCCAGCTAATGAGGTGAAGCTTTTTTAAAGTGGCATTAGTATCCCAAACAAAGTTTCGCTGGATTTTATCAATAGTACTAAGGATCTTGGTAGGCAAAAGAGTATATTGCAATATGTGACTGGGAAGAGAGTTTAGGCAAAAGGTGGCCAAAACTGTTCTATTTGCCATGTTTAGGCAGTTGGACCTCCAAGTTCCTAGTCTTGCAAGCATATTATCAAGAACAAATTGGAAATATTTGGCTATAGGTTTCGAGTTAGTTATTGGAAAACCTAAATATTTTTCAAATGAGTTACTAATATTAATGTTGAAAAATTTGGATAAATTGGTTCCAATATGTTTGGGGCAGTTTTTTGAGATAATAATTTTGGACTTAGCCTTGTTGATTGAATGGCCTGACAAATTGCAAAACTGATCTAAGCATTGTTTAATACAGCTTAAGGAATTGTCATTAATCTTGGACACTAGTTTTAGGTCATCCGCATAGAAGAGGTGCGATAGTTGGTGATTATTTTTCCCAATGGTAATTGGATTCCAAACACCTGTGTCTACCTTATGGTTAATATTTGTGGAAAGCATTTCCATACAAAGGATGAATAGGTATGGGGACATAGGATCACCCTGTCTAATACATCTATTGGGTGAAAATTAACCAGTACTTGCACCATTAACTAAAATAGCTATCCTAGAAGTTGATACACAACTCATAATAAGCTTAATGATGTTAGGGGGGAATTTAAAGAAGGTCAAAACTTTATAGATAAATGACCATTCAAGACGGTCGAAAGCCTTTTCGAGGTCTATTTTTAATATCATATTATGATTTCTACCACGATACCTACTCATTTTTAGAATCATCTGTTGGATGATTATAGCATTATCACAAGCTCTTCTATTCTTGAGGAAGATAATTTGATAGGGGATTATTAGACAATTTAGGAAAGGCTTTAGACGGTTGGTAATGACCTTAGTGATAATTTTGTAAATAGTATTACAAATCCCGATGGGTCTAAAGTTTTTTAAATTATTTGTGTTAGGGATTTTAGGAATTAGACATAGAAAAGTGTCATTAATTCCCTCAAGGATAGTTCCACTTCTAAACAATTCCTTGCACAGGCTGGTAATTGAGTTACCTATTATGCTCCAATATTTTTGAAAAAAAAAGGGTGGAATCCACCGGGACAGGGGCTTTGAAGGGTTTAAATGAAAAACAAACTTTCATGATTTCCGAATTTGTGATGGGATTGTCTAAAGAGGTTAAGTCTATATTGAAAAAATTGTAGGTCTGTTAATGCTTTTCCAATTGATAGAAACGTTAGAAGTAGATCACAAGTGCGGATATCTTCAGGATCACTAATCCACCTGTCTTGATCATCTTTAAAAAAAAAATTTTATTCTTCCTTTTTCTATTGGTTGCCATAATCTGGTAAAACATAGTGTTCACATCTCACTCATTTAACCAATGAATTCTAGAACGGAGCTTCCAATAATCTTCTTCCATTTTTAGTTAGTTATTAAAGTCCTGCTTTAGAGAATTTTCCAGTTCCTGGAGAAAGGTGCTAGTATAATAGGAAGAAGAGTTTTGAATGCCGTTAAGTCTAGCTAGGATTCATCCTTTATTTTTGAAGATGTCACCAAATGTGTTATTTTTCCATATGGTGACATTGTCTTAGAAAGTGGCAGTGGCTTCCATGTAGGAGTTGTTTTCCCAGGAATCAGTAACCACCGTGTGAAATTGAGGATGCTTGCACCAATAGGGTTCAAGTCTAAATGGTTTGGGATAGGGGTTACACTGTTTTGGGATAATGTTGATAAGCAACAAATTATGGTCCGAATGAGTTTTAGGGAGATAGATTATAGAAGCGTTAGGAAATTTTTGAATTCATTGGTCATTACTAAATACTTTATCTAGACACTCCATAATAAGATTATTATTGGCAAATATACGATTTGACCAAGTGTATTTGTTGCCCTTATATTCAAGATCTACCAAGTTACAATAATTTATGCTAGACAAAGTTTTAGGGCACGTCTACGGTTAAAAGGTCTTCCCCCTAGTTTTTCATTAGCACTAAATACATCATTAAAATCACCACCAATTAACCAAGGACCATTGTGATTATCCGCAATGTTTTTAATATTTTCCTACATATGGTCTCTATTAACAGAGCTAGTACTAGCGTAAATTGATGAAAATAACCAATTTAATATTGTAGGTCGTACCTCAATAGTAGCATGGATTTCATGGTTACGATGAACAAAGTTGTGCACGTTCACTTTAGTATGATCCCAAAGAACGACCATGCCACCTGCTTGGCCTTCAGCGGACACTTCAATCAACTCCGAAAAATCGAAGTCATTCATGAGAGAAGCATGGTGTTGCATTTTAGTTTCGAGGAGAGTGACCATGCATGGCCTATGGTGAACCATGAGCTCCCTAAAGGTTCTTCTAAATTCCTCATTATTCCCACCTCTAATGTTCCATATTATAAATTTTATGGGGCTAGACATATTAACAGTTGGGTTTGGCTTGAGTCCATTCTCCATGGAAGGATGTGAGTTTCTCCTCAGAGATGGAACTAAGATCATTGCCCTGTTCCCTACCGTTGGATCTTGAGGTGAGCGTATATCCATTGCACATTTTTATAAATTCTGTGGACATATGAGGATGTGTCTCTTTTCTTGGGTTTCTTTGAACAAGAAGACTTTTACTTCGTTTAGGCTTCCCAATTCCACCACTGATTCTCCAATCAATTCTATTGGGTCGATCATTTCTTCTTCCACTAGATTTCCCATGTTTGGAATTACTGGAGGATCTGAGTTGATATCTTCCATGTTCATTTGCATGTTTGGATCCTGAGGTTTTGTGGTGGTTGTGGTGCTTCCCACTGCATTAGAATTGGGCTGAGGGATGTTAAGGCTTCCGGTGGAAAGAATGAGAGATCCAGACCTAGGTTTTGGGATAGTATGGGAACTGGATTGAAGTGTGGGGGGGGGGAGGTTCCATTGGCCTCTCATTTCTTGTACTAGATTTGAGTTTATGGATGGATTCAGGGGTTGAAGGATGTTGTTTACCCACATATGGTTCATATAGTTGCTCATGGCAAGATGAAGACCCTCGGATACAAGTTGAGCTAGGTAACGAGGATTTTGAATTGGTATTACACTCCCTTGACCATTGATTGTTGCATTGAACATGAGACCCCTCCCCATGAGACCTAGCTTTATCCATGATAGAGGTGGTGATCTTGTGACATTGGTGGTTGGACATAGATTACTGGGGTGTTTGGTATTTGTTGTGGTAGAGGTGGAAAGTTTGCCATATTCATGGGGCGTTGGTGGCGGAGGATTTGGATTAATCTGTATCTCCTCCGGTTGGTTAGTGTAATTCTTGGAATTTTCGGATAGAGTGGTATCACTTAAATTAGTAGAAGTTGGAGAGTAGGGAATGATTAAGTCTACATGCATGCAATTTAGGGGTTTAGCGTGTAGGATTTATTTGAAGATTTTGCATGTGATGTTTTGGCCACGTGTCCCATGCTTCCTTCCATTTGTTCATTATCAAGCATTTCAATGGACATGTGTTGGTTGTTATTAGGAGCTGTTTTGTCTTTTGTAGTGATCTATAGAATTAGTATTTTTGTCTTGAGTATAGGAGAATTTTGAATTAATATTATACGAAGGTGTAGAGTTTTTTGTTAGGGATTTTGATAGTTGTTTTGTAATTATTGAATTAGGCGAGTTACTAATAGGGTCAGTAGGGTTATTAGGAGAGTTAATATATTTTGTCGTATTAGGGTCTTCGAGATAATCATGCATGTTGGTATTATTATTTTTTAATATAGAATTTTTTTTAGTGGGTTATTTTCTAAAACAGTGTGCTCCTCACACAATTCAGAGAAGCGGGTTTTCTGACAAAAACTAACTAATTTGCCATCCCTAGTTGTATTGGTAATTTTTTCCAATCGAGAAACTGCGTTGTTATTTCGCATAGGAGACAAGGATGAATTATCCTTGTGGACAAATTTTAGCTTTTGAGTATTGATATACTTACCTGTAGTAGCATTAAATATTTTGACATCTATACCTGTCCCCATATTGGTCTCTTTGCCTTCCCTTGAGATTTTTCTCTGCACTTCTCTTGGTTTTTGGAAGGATACCGTGTGCCAGCTATCTTCATTACCTGCCTTTTGTTGATGCTCTACTACTGCCTCCTCATCATTGTTATTTACTTGGACTGTTGTATTCCGTCTCTAGGTGTGCTCTAATAATCCACATAACTTACATAGAGTTTTGTCCCCTTCATATTCAATTACTTGCTTGTGATCTTCGATTTGTATGAATTTTTCTACTGGTTTGTCCATTGGTAATTCCGCACAAAGTCGAGCATAACGACCCCTTAATGTAGAAGAAGTACATGAGTCTATTTTTAGGAGTCTACCAATTGAGTTTCCAAGTTGTTGAAGAATAATCCCATCATAAAACTCGATAGGTAAATTTGGAAGATGGATCCAAACAGACATATGAATTTTTTTAGCATTAGTGGCTACAAAGTTTGGCTCCCAGCTTTGACATGAAAGGAAATGACCGAAAATAAACCACGGTCCATTCTGAAGAACTGAGATCATGCTTTCTTGATTTTCAAATTTTTCAATGAAGTAATCTATGCCTAGGTCAATTAGGGGAAAATTTTCAGTCACCTTCCATAAGTCTTGGACTTTTTTCTTAAGGATTTGGTGGAGAATTCTTTTTCTTTGTAACTTTAATATGATGGAGAATCTCCAGGGCATATACATCCGATTTTTATCTTCTTGTGAAAGGAGTATTCTTTTTTCTCCAGAAGTTGCTTCATCATATATCAAGGGGCAGGAGATATCTAAGGTCTTGGCTATGGGTGTGGTGAGATCATTTAGGATATCCATTCTTTCCCCTCCCCTAATTAATTTATCTTTAAATGAGGCTTGTGAATTCCTAGATGGTTGGGCAGTGTAATCATTGGTAGTATCCGGTGGCTTGGGTGGAATTAACGACATATCTGCATCCAATTCCATGCTAGATGGGGGGAATTAGGAGGTGTAGTTGGTAGGGAAGTTTAGAGTTTTTTTAGAAAGAAGATGGATATTCTCTCTTTAAGAAAAAGTTTCTATTTAGAATATACTAGTTGTTGGACACGGAATTTCACATTGCTAGTTCTAATGTGAGCGTAAGACAAACCTTACCATTAGCATGCATGTAAAAAATAAGAACTAGTGGTCAAATATCCTATGTACTCTATGATAATATTACATAGATGCTTATATAGTGCAATGAAATAAAAACAAAAAGCGGAATTTGTTAGCTAACAATTCTTTAGCGTAACACATTATTAAAAAAGAGAAATGGCCATGTATTCTTAATTGGTGTGAATCAACTTGTGCTTTTTGGTCCGCATTACTAACTTCGATCCATATCGCAGTACCAAGATAAAGCACTACGGCTACAAACAACTACAACAAAGCATAATTTGTTGCGGTGCGCAACTCGATCCCAACATTTATAATAATATCTGTTGCGACGTGCAACTCGATTCATTATCATTTCACAATATCTGTAGCGGCGTGCAATCCGTTTTCATTATCAATTCATATCAATACTGTTGCAGCGTGCAACCCGTTCCCAATACCAACTCATTAACATGAACAACTCAAGACAATCCAATTTCGTAATCTCAACACAAAGGAAATAAAGCGTATAGAACCTCAAGGAACTAGCTGTACAAACAGAGAATATGCAATACCTCGTATTCACAAACCTCGAAAAATCATCATTTCAAGAATAACTAAATGAATCACTTAATCGGAATAACATAGTGAAGTACAATGTAAAGACAATAAAAATAGTTAAAAATATGAGACAATGCATATACAATTAATACAGGTAGGAACATGTAGAAGGTAAGCCAATGTTGAGTGAGGAATGAATTAATCAAAACAGGTAGCAATTAAATAATAGATAACAAGTAGGGCATGGGTATCAAATTAGAACACGTAGAAATCAAGCATGTAACGAAATATAACATGGAACTAATAACGATGTAAAGGTAATTTAGAACTAGTTAAAGTTGCTTACTAATGATTCTAGGAAGAAAATCTCTCGAGAAAATCGCTTATAGAGTAATTAGGTTTGAAAAACAGAGTGAAATGAGCTAAGATCTGATTTTCTGCTCTTTTACCCATGTGCAAGTATCATAATTGCGAACTCTTGTTTGCAATTACGACAACTGCAAATGCGAAACATAGGTCGCAAATATGACCAATGTCCCAGCATGAAGCCACAAATGCGATATAAACATCGCATTTGCAAGGTCCCAATCCATCGCCAATGCGGTCAAAAGCTCGCATTTTTGAACTTTCTTAAGTCCAACGCGCAGTCGCAAAAGAGACCAAGTCATCACAAAAGTGATCCTAGGATGTCCGCAATTGCGAACATTTCTTCTCAAATGCGAAAACTGCCCTGTCCAACCCCTTATCTCAAATTCAAGATTGACTTTGCAAAAGGGGATTCACATTTACGAACAGGTCCTCGCAAATGCGAGACCTACAGTTCACACCGACAACAAAACCACACCAAAAATTCTAATTCAGTCCGTTATGCATCTGAAACTCACCCGAGCCCCTCGAGCTCCAAACCAAACATGCACACAAATGTAATAACATCATACAAATTTTTTTGCTACCTAAAATCATCAAAATAACATCAAACAACAAGAATTGATCCTCAAAACTCAAGATTTTAACTTTAAAATCAATTTCATAATTTTTTACATAATGCACCGAAATGCGGTCAAGCCACCTTAGACTCCAACCAAATGTGGGACAAGTCCAAATATATCATACGAATCTATCAGAATCGTCAAAACGCCGATCCGAGGTCGTTTACCAAAATTGTTGACCGTGGTCAACTCAAGTCCCATTTTAGGCCAAAAATTATATTTTCTTCAAACATTTATGTAAAAGATTTCCTAAAAGCGACACAAGAAACATCAAATGAAACTATGATAGGTCTTTGAACACAAAAATAAAGGCTAGTGCTCAAAACGACCTATCTGGTCATCAGATTCTCCACCTCTAAAAGAAACATTCATCCTCAATTGGACATAGAAAAGTACCTGGATTTGTAAAAAGGTGGGGGTATCTACTCCGCATATCGGACTCGGATTCCCACGTAGCCTCCTCAATCGACTAACCTCTCCATTGCACTTTCACAGAAGGAAAACTCTTCGAACTCAACTTACAAACCTGCCACTCTAGAATAGCCACTGGTTCTTCCTCATTGACCAAATTGTTTCATCAAGCTGCACCGTGATGAAGTCTAAAACATGCGATCTATCCTCATGGTACTTTCAAAGCATGGAGATGTGAAACGCCAGATGTACCCCTGCTAGACTAGGATGCAATACAAGCCAATAAGCAACCTCCCCAAATCTCTCCAAGATCTCAAACGGGCCAATAAACCTCAGGGTCAATTTTCCCTTCTTCCCAAAATGCATCACGACCTTCATGCGCGACATTGAGATAAGAACCTTTTCACCTACCATGTAAGTCACATATCGAACCTTCCGGTCCACATAACTCTTCTGCCTGGACTGAGTTGTACGAAGTCGCTCCTAAATCACCTTAACCTTTTCCATAGCATCATAGACCAAATTAATGCCCCATATTCTAGCCTCCCCGGGCTCAAACCAACCAATCAGCGAATGACATCACCTCCCATATAAGGCCCTGTACGGAGTCATATGGATGCTCGACTAATAATTTTTGTTGTAGGAGAACTCTTCTAGAGGTAATAACTGGTCCCATGAACCTCCAAAATCAATAACACAGGACCATAACATGTCCTCCTAGAGTTGAATAGTGTGTTCAGACTGTCCGTCTGTCTAAGGATTAAACACTATACTCAGCTCAACCCGCGTACCCAACTCACACTGCACGGCTCTCCAAAACAATAATGGGAACTGTATGCCTTGGTTAGAAATGATGGAAATGGGCACGCCGTGCAGGCGGATAATCTCCTGGATGTAAATTTGAGCTAACCGATCTGAAGAATAGGAAGCCATCACTGGAATTAAGTGTGTAGACTTAGTCAACCGGTCCAGAATAACCCAGGCCGCATCATATTTCCTCAAGGTTTGTGGTAAGCCTACCACAAAATCCACAGTGATGCGCTCCCATATCCACTTCAGTATCTTTAATCTCTGAGTCAATCCACCTGGCTTATGATGCTCGTACTTCACCTATTAACAATTCAAACACCGAGAGACATACGCAACGATGTCTTTCTTCATTATCCGCCACCAATAGTGTTGTTTCAAGTCACGGTACATCTTCATGACACCTGGTGAATGGAATAGCGCGAACTATGAGCCTCTTCAAGGATCAACTCTCTCAACCCATCAACATTTGGAACACAATTTCCCGTATAACACTATCATCTCCAATCACAACTTCCTCGGCACCACCCTGCTGCACTATGTTCTTCAACACCAACAAGTGAGGATCACCAAACTAGCGAGCCTTGATACGATCCAATAACAATGACTGTGCCACAACACAAGTAAGAAACCAGCTAGGCTCCAAAATATCCAATCTCATGAACCGATTGGCCAAAGAATGAACATCCATAGCTAGTTTCCTATTCACTACTGGTATATATTCCGAATTGCCCATGCTCTAAGCCTTCCTACTCAATGCATTGGCCACTACATTGGACTTCCTCAGATGATATAGTATGGTGGTATCATAGTCTTTAAAAAACTCTAACCATATCTGCTGCCACAAATTAAGGTCCTACTTGAACACATGCTGGAGAATATGATGGTCGGAATAGACCTCACATAGTATGCCTTATAGATAGGGCCTCCAAATATTCTGTGCGTGAGCAATGACTACCAACTCTAAGTCATGCACATGGTAATTCTTCTCATGAACCTTCAACTGTCGAGATGCGTAGGCAATTACCCTATTGTCCTACATCAATACCGCCCCAAGCCCAACACGCAATGCATCATAATACACGGTATAAGATCCCGAACCTGCATTCAACACCAACACAGATGATGTAATCAATGTATTCTTGAGCTTATGATGTAATGACCCGAATGGTCATTTTGAGCTTTAGCATTCCGTTCGGTGGTTTGTGATCTTGAGTAGATTCATATGATATATTATGACTTGCATGTATCATTGGTTTTGGATTTTGAGTGGTTGAGGATTGACTTGGAAGAACGATTCTCATTTAGAAGCTTTAAGTTGGAAGAGTTGACCAAGTTTGGATTTTATATATTTGATCTCGTATCAGAGTTTTGATGGTTCCATTAGGTCCAGATTGTGATTTTTGACTTAGACATATGTACGAAGGTGGATTTGGAGGCTCCTAGGTTGTTTTGGTTTGAATTGGCAAAAGTTGGATAGTTGAAGGTTTGGAAGGTTGATAGGTTTGACTGAGAGTTGACTTTGATGATATCGGGTTTGGATTGTGGTTTCAGGAGTTTTTATAGGACCATTGCGTCATTTGGGACTTGCATGCAAAATTTGAGGTCATTTCGAGTTGATTTGGCATGGTTCGACATGAGTTTTAGAAGTTGAAAGTTAATTAGTCCACCCTGGTTGAATTGAAGTGTGATTCATAGTCTTGATGTTGTATGGTGTGATTTGCGGCCTTAACTAGGTCGGTATTGTGTTTTGGGATTGGTTGGTATGATTGGACGGGGTTCCGGGGGCCCGAGGTGTGCTAGGATGAGTTAAGGATCATTTTGAACCTTGTTGAATTGCTGAATATTTTGAGTACTAATGCTTTTGCACCTATATATAAGGGGCCTCATATGCAACGCCAAAGAAGCAGTTAGGCGAGCACAGGTGCAAAAATTAATTTGAGAAGCCAGGGACCACAAATGGGGTTATCCGGGTGCAGAAACGGAATCACACCTGTGAAAACGGTGGGAACCGTAAATGCACGTTGTTGATCGTGCGGTTGATCGACAATTGCTGGAATTCGCAGATGCGAGGTTTTTACCGAAGAAGCGGATCTCACATATGCAACTAAGTGACCGCAAAATTGGATTCACTAGCATATTGTATTTAGTTTGAGGGTTCTGTTCATTTGATCACCTTTTGAGTTAAAGAGCTAGGTTTTGGGAGATTTTCGAGAGGATTTTCACGATTTGGATTGTGGTAAGTATTTTTTACTCGGATTTGGTTATATATCATGCTTCCATCCTTGCTTTTAACTTTTAATTGATGATTTGAATTGGAAAAATCGAGGAATTTAATAAAACAATTTCTAAAATATAAATTGATGATTTGAAGGCTGATTTGAGGTCGGAATTAGATGACTTTGGTATGGTTGGACTCATATCAAAATGGGCGTTTGGATTTTGTGAGTTTTGTCGGGTTCTGAGGTGCGGGACCGAGGTTGACCTTTTGGGTTGAATTTTTATTTTCATTACAGATCGAAGCTTTATTATTCATAATCATTTTCTATGGATTTTATTTATGATAGTAAGTTATTTTGGCTAGATTCAAGCAGTCCGGAGATTGTTTCACAAGGCAATGACTTCTTAGAGTATTTATTAACTTCTTTGAGGTAAGTATCTTGCCTAACTTTATGCGGGGAAAACTACCCCGTAGGATTTGGTCTAATTGCTAATTTATGTTATGTGAAAGACGTGTACATGCGTGACGAGTGTGTACCTAGGCATATATGTGGTGGTTGACCAGTTTAGACTCTTAGGCTATTAATATGCTTTTAATTGAGGTTATTTATATGGAATATCTTTCATTTTTGAGTTATCTCCCGTTTCATTGTGACGTTGTTGAAATTATTATACCCATTATTGTTGAGTCGTGGGCTATGATTTTTTGTGATATTGATATTGTTGTTTTGGTACTATTGTGACATATGTAGACTTGTTGTGTGGATTGATTGTACTTATGTGGAGCATAAGGGTGGCCTTTCACTATTATTGATTGTGCGGAGTGTTACATGTGGATCTTATGTATATTGTCTGGGCGGAGTGATACATGTGGCTATTGTGTTATTGTCAGGGCGAAGGGATAAGGGTGGCTATTGATACATCGTCTAGGCGGAGTGATACAAGTGGCTATTGATATCTTGTCTGGGCAGAGCGATAAAGGTGGCTAGTAATATATTATCTGGGTGGAGCGATACAAGTAGATATTATGATATTGTCAGCACGGAGGGATAAATGTGACTATGTGGGGATGATATGTGATGGCCTGAGGGCGTGTTGTTGATGAAAAAGGCATTCTTGCTTGTGCTCGTGACTTCCTTGTGTGTGTCATGCATGTTACGTGATTTAAAGTGTTATTACAAATGTGTTACTTGATGTCTCTATTATTACCTGACGATTTGAGTTGTGCTAATACACTTGCACATTCATACACCGTAACATGTCTTTTAGATTAGTGTAAGAGGATGAAACTTGATGTTCTCTGATCATGCACATGTATTCTTGTAAATTGGTTTTTTCTGGGATGTGGTTGGATTGGTAGCCTGTAACCACGCCAGGAGGATTAGGTGATATTGAGCCTGTGACCATGCTGGGTAGATTGTGATATTGAGCATGTGACCACACCCAGGCAGATTATGATATTGAGCCTATGACCATGCCAGCCGGATTATGAGATTGACACGTGAGTTGTATGTTCGGCACATGAGTTGTCCGTGCGGTTGTGACTTATATTATGGCATGAGGTCTTAGCCGTGCGAGGGTGGTTGATAATGTGGGAACGAGGTGCCGTGTGTATAAGATTCGTAATTTGTAGCTTGATATTTGTGATTATGAGGTGTGGTACCCCAGGGTGATTCTGGTTATGACCCTTATGTCGAACGATTTGATGATTAGAACTATCGTTGCCTTCCCCTAATTTCTTTCACTTGTATTATATTTTTGCTTTGATTTATTTTGATGTTCATTACATGATTTCCATTCGTTTCCATTTATCTATTTCTTTTCCTGTTATTAGCTGTATATTGATATTTTGCACGTGTTATTTGATTAGTGAGTGTCTTGACTTCAACCTTGTCACTACTCCACCGAGGTTAATCTTGATACTTATTGGGTACCGACCATGGTGTACTCATGCTATACTCCTGCATCTTTTTGTGCAGATACATGTGTTGAAGTCAGTGGTTCCAGAAAGTGTTAGCTTCTTGATTGCGAGGATTCAAGGTAGAGCTTCTTGATTGTCGCAATCCCTTGGAGTCCTTTCCTTATGTTTTATACTGTCAAACAGTCTTGTATCTTCGTTTTTGAGATATTTTTATGTATTCAGATAGAGTTTATGACTCTGTACTACCTAGTCTTGGGAAGACTACTGCGGTTATTGCTGCGTAGGATTGTATCACCTTTATTTTGGTATTTATATTGAACCCTGTTTTCACTATGTCATGTTTAATTAGTTTAACTGTTGTAAACGGTCGACTTATCTAATTTATAGAGACTAGGTTCCATCACGATCCTTATGGTGGTATTTTGGGTCGTGACAAGTTGGCATCACAGCTCTAGGTTCATAGGTTCTACAGGTCACGAGCAAGTTTAGTAGAGTCTTGCGAATCTGTACGGAGACGTCTGTACTTATCTTCGAGAGACTACAGAAATATCAG
Source organism: Nicotiana paniculata (assembly GCA_005239505.1). Lineage (NCBI taxonomy): Eukaryota > Viridiplantae > Streptophyta > Magnoliopsida > Solanales > Solanaceae > Nicotiana > Nicotiana paniculata. The sequence continues at coordinate 18,412 of ML364731.1, forward strand.
ATAATCCACTTCTTTAATTCCTATCATGCGAATTTATTGATTTCGGAGTTTGAGCCATTGTATTTCTATTTTCTCATGGACGGTGAGACACACACTACTGGACAACTGAGTAGACACCCCTGCCCCTAATCGGCCCGCCTCTGGCGGGCCGAGGTAGAGGCAAAGGAAGGGAACGTGCTATAGCTAGAGCACCTGCCAGGGTAGTAGTAAAGGAGCCACTAGTAGCTCGAGTCGGGGAACAGATACCTGAGGCACTTGTTACTACACCTAGGCTTCAAGATACTTTAGCGCACTTTCTGAGCATGTTTGGTACATTGGCTCAGGCAGGATTTATCCCGATTGCACAAGATACTTCACATGCCAGGGGAGGCTCAAACTCCCGCCGTATGTACTCTAGAGCAACGGGCCCATGTTGATCAGGTTCTGAGTATTATGCTGGTACAACCCACTACTATGGTTCAGCTTGAGGTTAGGACAGTATCATAGAGAAAGAGTAGAAGGGTCTTGAGAAGTTCAAGAAGTATTTTCCTCCTACTTTCAATGGTGCAATTTCTAAGGATATGCAGGGTTTTCTAGACCATTGTCACAGTATTCTGTGCACTATGGGCATTGTGGAGGTGAGTGGTATTTCCTTTACTACTTTCTTGTTGATAGGGTCGGCATATAGGTGGTGGCATGCTTATGAGGAGGGTAGGCCAGCTGATGCAGCGCCACTTACTTGTTCTTAGTATTCTGATCTAGTTTTGAGGGAGTTCGTTCCCCAGACCCTCAGGGATGCGTGACGCACTGAGTTTCAGTAGTTGCGGTGGGGAACTATGACTGTGTCTGAGCATGCTATGAAGTTCAGTGAGTTATCCTGTCATGAACCTATTTTGGTTTCTACTGTTAGAGAGAGAGTCCACAGGTTTATCGAGGGGCTCAGTTATGGTCTCAGAATTGGGATGGCACATGAGTTAGAGACCGATACTCCATTTCAACAATTATGGATATCTATACTCTAGTCATAAAATCACAAATACACATACAAGAAGCAGCTTAAAAAGGAAAAATAGGGCTCAAATATACAAAACCATCGGCCGAGTCATTACAGTGACGGATCCCCATAGTACTTCTGGAGCACAGAAATATGGAATACCGGATAAACTCTCGATAAGCTGGGTGGAAAAGAAAGTCTATAGGCCACCTCACCAGCTCTATCTAGAACCTCAAAAGGAACAATATAACTAGGGTTCAACTTGCTCTTCTTCCCGAACCTCATCACACCCTTCATGGGCGAAACTATGAGTAGAACCCTCTCACCCACCTAGAATGCTTCATCACGAGCCTTCCTATCAGTATAACTCTTTTTCCTGGACTATGCTGTTCGAAATTGCTCCTGAATTAATTTCACTTTCTCCAAAGCATCAGGAACTAAGCCAGTGCTCAACAACCTAGCCTCCCTAGGCTCAAACCAACTAAGAGAACGACATCGCCTCCCATATATGGCCTCATAAGGAAACATCTAGATACTCGAATGGTAGCTGTTACAGTAGGCAAAATCTTCTAATGGTAAAACACAAGAAAGAACCCTGTACGGCTCCGAAATATCCAACCTCATGAACCTGTTTGCCAAAGACTGAACATCCAAAGTTAATGGTCTCTCCCTAGCTGGAATGAAAGCAAGACTCCCCATGCTCTCCGCCTTCTATTCAAAGCATCGGCCACCACCTTGGCCTTTCCCGGGTGATAAAAAATGATGACATCAATGTCTTTCAATAACTCCAACCACCTCTGTTGCCTCAAGTTCAAATCCTACTGCTTGAATAGGTGATGAAGACTCCGGTGATCCGTATACACCTTACTGTCACGACCCAAAATCCCACCAATATTGTGATGACACCTAACCCAACCACCTAGGTAAGCCAAACTGAATAAGTTACTAATACGATGAGAAATCATCAATATTATGAATAAGACTGCAAGAGATTTAATACAACTACCCCAGGGATCGGTAGTACAAGTCATGAGCCACTATGATTTAGATTTACAAAACTGATGTGAGAAATAAATACAGTGTCTGTTTGAAAGTTATATAAATATAAATGAAATCCTAAGCTACCATTAACAAAAGGTAGCGTGAATTCAGTACTCTAGTACGTCTCCAATTCAAAGCTCCATCTTCACAGCTACTCTGCTCCAAAATATGCATGCAAGGTGCAAAAGTGTAGTATGAGTAAAACCGACCCATGTCCTCAATAAGTATGTTGACTAACCTCAGAGAAATAGTGATGAGATTTTTAAGTTAAAAATTACTCACGAGTAACACAATTTGTGCAATATATCAATGACTGGCAACATAAAGTATAGCACAATAACAATAACTATAATCTCATCAGAATAGGTGATAGTAATTCAATACAAGTAAAGGCGAAACTTCAACAACAAGTCATCAAATAGAAACACGCACATATGGAACCTCGCGCCCACATTATTAATATCCCTTGAATGGCAATGAACTCGTGCCACAACATAAGTCACACCCACGCGGCAAGGACCTCGTGCCACAATATAATCCGATTCTGCATTAATTACCAGATGACAAGTTCAAGAGAACTTTCAAGAATCAGATATATTAATGTATGATAAATTCTTCCTCATATCGTCAATCCAATGTTCTACCAATAACTCAACAAAAAATATGAGATATCAACTTCGCGTAGGTAAATTCATCTTGGAAACCAAATCATCAAGTAATAACAGAGGCATAGCTTAGCATGTAAAATCAAACACAACAACACATGTAAAAATACATGACACACGTAAGAAAGTCACATGCATATTCAAGGATTCCACCCTCGTACCACCACATAAATATAAACAATGAAATCTCCCCCCAGACCATCACATAACATCCCCACAATGCCACTTTTATTTTTCCGCATGCACATCACAATGAAATGCCTCCCTTATAACGCCGCATGCACATAACAATGAATGCCTCCCTTATGTCGCCACATGCACATAACAATGAAATGCCTCCCTTATGTCGCCACATGCACATAACAATGAAATGCCTCCCTTTTGTCGCCGCATGCACATAACAATGTAATGCCTCACTTATATCGTCGCATGTGCATATCGCCACCCTTATACTCCACACAACATAAATAGTGAAATTCCACCCTTATACTCCACGATCAATAGTAAACACGCACAACATATCCACACACACAGTTATCACAATAATGCAAGATAACAAGCTATCATCAAGAGGAATATCCTTATAACCCATCAATTAATCGCACAAGGGCATGATAACAATAAAAATACGGATAAAGCATAACAATGGATAAATCAATTATGATTTGATTACGCTCAGCTATGTCTAATAAAAGACTAAACGGGCGTTGCAAATATAATTCGGGGTATTATGCCCAGAGTC
>ML364735.1:1921-18719 GCA_005239505.1 Nicotiana paniculata
GAGTCGTTAAGTGAAAGACCTAAACGACCTCGGGAAGACCCAAAGGAAAATACTCCAAGTGTAGAAGATCCAAGGCGTATTAAACGTCAAAGAACATCTACTTCCTTTGGACCAGATTTTGTGACATTCTTGCTTGAAAATGATCCTCAAACTTTTAAAGCAGCTATGTCGTCTTCTGATTCAGCATTCTGGAAAGAGGCAGTCAATAGTAAGATTCAATCAATTTTGGATAACCATACATGGGAATTGGTTGATCTTCCTCCTGGAAATAAGCCTTTAGGATTGAAATGGATCTTTAAACGGAAAATGAAAGCTGATGGCACTATTGAGAAATATAAGGCAAGACTTGTTGTCAAAGGTTATAGACAAAAGGAAGGCCTTGATTACTTTGACACTTACTCGCCAGTAACGAGGATAACATCTATTAGGATGTTAGTGGCATTAGCGGCCGTGTATGGTCTTGAAATCCATCAAATGGATGTTAAAACAGCTTTCTTAAATGGAGAATTGGAGGAAGAGATTTACATGGAACAACCTGAGGGTTTTGTGGTTCCTGGTAAAGAAAAGAAAATGTGCAAACTTGTTAAGTCGCTTTATGGATTTAAACAAGCACCCAAACAATGGCATGCCAAATTTGACCAAACAATATTGGCAAGTGGTTTTAAAATCAACGAGTGTGATAAATGTGTTTACATTAAAAACACTTCAGCTCATGAAGTCATTGTTTGTTTATATGTTGATGACATGTTGATAATGAGCAAAAGTATGGCAGATATAAATGCTACAAAATGCATGTTGGCTAGCAAATTCGACATGAAAGACTTGGGAGTTTCTGATGTGATCTTAGGAATCAGAATTCACAAAACTCCATAAGGTCTAGAATTATCACAGTCTCACTACATTGAAAAATTACTTGACAAGTTCAAGTATTTGGATTTCAAAATTGCGAAGACTCCAATTGACGTGAGTTATGCACTTCAAAAGAATGAACGTGAAAGTGACTCACAACTGGACTATGCTAGAGTATTGGGAAGTTTGATGTATATTATGAATTGTACGCGACCAGATATAGCATGTGCTATTAGCAAACTGAGTCGATTTACAAGTAATCCCAATCACATACATTAGATGGAAATGAAACGAGTTTTGGGGTATCTGAAACATAACCAAAACTATGCTTTGTATTATAACAAATATCTCTCTGTGATCGAGAGATATAGTGATGCAAATTGGATCACCGGATCATCTGAAGTTAAATCCACGAGTGGATATGTTTTCACAATTGGGGGTGGATCAGTGTCTTGGAAATCATCCAAACAAACGTGCATCGCTCATTCTACAATGGAATCTGAATTCACAGCTTTAGATAAGGCTGGTGAAGAAGCTGAATGGCTCCGGAATTTCTTGGAAGATATTCCATTTTGACCCAAACCTTTGGCACCTATTTGTATACATTGTGATAGTCAAGCGGCAATAGGCAGGGCAGGGAGCGTTATGTATAACGGAAAATCTCGTCATATACGACGGAGACATAATACCATTAGACAACTACTCTCTAGTGGTGTTATCACAATTGACTACGTAAAGTCAAGAGATAACGTGTCGATTCCACTTACAAAAGGCCTATCTATAGAGGCAGTTGAAAGATCATCAAAGGGAATGGGGTTAAGGCCAAGGACAAGTCATCATGTTGGTAACTCTACCTAGCAGACTAGAGATCCCAAGAGCTAGGTTCAAAGAGATCAAAAAAATTTATGAATGACAGTTCAACATTGTCAAATAACTCAACCCATTCTCATGATGAAGACAATGTTCAGAAATAAAGGTAAAGCATTAAGGCTTTTTGATGAGTCAATAAAGCTTAAAGCTTTTTAATGATTTGCTAAGTCTGGCAGGATATGACCAGATAGTGTGTCTTTAGGATTACATGTTTAGGAATCACCTATGTGAGTGTGAAGTGTAAGCCGCTTCAAGGGGAATGAAAGTAAAGGCCCAATCTCTAAGCACTCATGAAACCAGGCGGTGTTCATGGCTGAAACGAACATAACCGTGAGAACCATATATGGTTAAGGATTGATTGTAAGACTTATGTTGTCTAGGTATATAACAAAGCTTGACGGTTCAAAGATATCAAATCTACTGATTGATCGAGTATATCCGATATAAGTTCACTACGGAAAGTTCAAAGGGAAACCTACTTATCCAGATGCAATTAATTCTTGCATGTAAAACACACACACGTCCGTGCATTCTTTCATTTTATAGCCATTCCACATTCATGTGGGGGATTGTTGGTCTTTAACCTTAGTGTAGCTTAACTTTAAGCTTAGTCTAGCTTAATTTTAAGATTGGTGTAGCTTAAGGAGAGTGAATGAAAAATGGTGGGAAAAGAAATGGAGGGAAGTGAAATTTGAATTAGTACACTTTGTCCCTCATTGGAAGAAGGAAAGGAAATCTATGTGTATATATAGAGAAGCTATTCTTCTAGCTCTTAAAGAGTTGAGAAGAAGGCAAGCCTCGTGCCGTCGTCGTCGGCGTCGCTTGCTCGCTCTGCTCAGCTTCGGCTTCGGCTTCGGCTTCGGCTTCGGCTTCGGCTTCGGATTCGGATTCGGATTTGGATTTGGTCAAAGATCGATTGATTAATCTTTTTGGACAAAATTCTTTTCATATTATTTAATTAATTAATTTAATTAATTAATGAAAAAGTTTCAAATCCGGAATGACCCATTTTCTTTCCCGGATTATTTTAAATCCGTTTTTAAATTTTCCGCAATGTTCATACCTGTTCAAAACAGCTATGGCTGTTCTGAAAGGATTCACACATGTTCCAATAGCTATGGTTATTCTGAAAGGTTGCAATACCTTTTCATAAACAGTACGAAATTGGCTATAAATATACCTTGAATCCCAGAAGTTTTACTTACTAAGTTTTCCGATCTTCTTCTTCTTCTTCTGCACAAAATATTCCAGTGTGTTTTACAGCCTTGAGTGGTTCGTTGATCACCGGCGTTTTTGGTACCAACACTCCGGTGAGTTAAATCGTTCTATCCTGGGAGGATATATTCCAACACCTCGGGTACTTGAGGGAAATAATTTCCTTAAGGACACACTGTGTATTCAGTGGGCTCGATTTATTCTTATATTATTTTTTCATAGAATAAAACAACTAAGGACGCCTAGACTAGCGCGCCCGCGCTCAGCACGCGCTAGTCAGATTTCTCATTGTCCCTGGTATATTCAACTAACGCGGTCGCTCTAATCCCGCGCTAGAACCCGCGCTAGTGAGGTTTCTTACTGTTTCTATATTTTTCAGAAATTATTATTATTTTATTTTACAGCAATACAGATTAATAACAATAGGTGATACTATATAAATGGCGATGGAGAAAATTTTCCCCAACTAATTCTTGAGAAGAAAAAACACTTTGTGAAAGTGAGAATATAATACGAAGCCAAGAGAGAAAATACAATTACAAGAAAAAATGTTTCTACGAAGCCAAGAGAGAAACTGCTACTACTGAAAACAGGTTTGTGTTGGTTGGGTCAGTTGTTGATGTAGAAGTGTCAGATAGGCAAAGAAAACTGGGAAAAAATCTTGAGAGAGAGGGAGAATGAGGTTTTGTAAGGGGATCTGGGGAGGATGGTGCCACGTTGGCTATTTGTGGCCCCACTCCTGTGATAAATGAAGAAGGAGTCACAGATTTATGGGGAAGTATTACTGGGGAAGCAGCAACAGGTTTAGAGAGCCTACAAAAATCAACAGATGAACCTGGTTCATCTGTCGAGGAGACATTGGATGAGATGCTAAGGAAGTTGGGGGAGTCCTACAATCCCATAAGGAAAAGAACTTCAAAATCAAAGAAGGTTATTATCCCAAAGAAAAGAAAAGTTTCAACATCTGCTGATGTTTCTGTCCCAAAGGTTCGTGCTACAAGAATTATTGTTCGACAAGGAGAAGAGGAGTTAGAAAGAGCTCTGAGAGAGAGCAAGAAAAAGAAAGTTGCCAAGGGAAAGGCAAAGTTAGGAGAGCCTATTGAGGCTGTTAATATTGATGATGAGACGATGGACCTGGTCCATCATGAGGAGCAGCCGGCTCCAGTTGTGGCTGAGACACCCAAGCCCAAGAAGGCTAAGGCTTCTTCAAAGAAGTCAGCTTCTGTGTCTGCCACACCCTCAAGCACAACCAAAAGGACCAGGTCCAAGGTCAAGAAAGTGAAAGTTGTTGAAGAAGAAAGTGAATGGAGTGCAGGAGAAGAGGAAATCTCTGGTGAGCAATCTGACAAACTCACCATGTTTGAAAAGCGTACTATTCTTAAAGGAAAGCTGGTGAGAGATCTGGAAGAATCAGGAATGATCTTTTTGTTGAATGCACTGAATGTGTAGGGATGGAAGGACTTGGTCCTTAACCTGGAAGGAAGACTGGCAAGGAATGAACTGGTGGAGTTTATGGCAAATGCAAGTGTAAAGGATGGCAGGGTAACCTCCACAGTCAAGGGGATTCAGATCACTTTTGATGCAAAGGAGCTGGGAGAGATTCTGAATATCCCTGCCGAGGGCTATGATGATTACACTAGGCAAAGATGGCCCAGTCTCGATGGAATGGCCTCAGCTATCAACATCACTAGATTCTTTTGTGAAAATGAGAAGGAACTTGAGCCAAGGCCAGTGTTCAAAAGTGAAATGCAGCCCCAGAACAAGCTACTCTTCGAATTTGTGATTAAGTTTCTGCTGCCAAGATAAGAGCGTAGGCACAATGCCAGTTACATGGACTTAACACTTATGGAGTGCTTGTACAGGGGAAAGCAGATTAATTGGCTATCTTTCATCATCCAGCTCTTGGACAGAGTTGTAAATGGAACCAAAGCACACGCTATTCCTTATGGCTTTATTCTGACAGTTGTGCTTGCCCACTTTGAGGTTCCTGTGAAGAAAGCTGAGATGACTACTGCTAAGGATTATTTTGGGAAGAACACTTTGCTGACATGTGATTATATTGTCAATGTCCTGAGGATGAACCTCGTTCATCTAGGAAGCAGCCAGTCAATAGCAAAGTCAGGTCACTGGTGCAGGAAGGAGAGACAAAGGATGCGGAGATCCTTCGATTGAATTCTCGCTTTCATGAGGTTGAAGCTGAGCGAGATGCTCTCAGATCTGAACTAGCCAAGGAGAAGGAGAAAAATGAAGGTGTTCTTCAACAAATGCTTTCTCTCCTTCAAGCCAAGACCCCAACCTCATCTGCCCCTTCTCAACCTTAGGAATTCCAGAGCTACCAAAACCCCTCTTTGCCCAGTTGTTCTGTTTCTGTTTTTGTTATTTTTGCTCATGGTAGTGACTGCTTTAGTTTTTTTTGTATGGTGCTTGAATTGCGTACTAATTAATGAATTCTGTTATTTTTGTTAGTAACTTGTCGTAGTTTCTTAGATAGCTTATATTTATTGTTTTCTTTTGATGATTAATCATGTTTGCACCTGCAGTTGCCTCAATGGCCATGAGTAATTGTTAACAACTCTAGTAAGTTTATCACTTTGCAACTTTTCGATGATGCCAAAAGGGGGAAGATATGTGCTTTTTTCAAAATTTCAAAAGTTGTGATATTTATAACCTAATGAACCTGGTTTCTCCATGATAAATGCTTAAAACCAGACATAGTGTTTGAAGTTTATACAGGGTTGAGCACAGAGTTTGTCATCATCAAAAAAGGAGAATTTGTTGACCCAAGTCACTGCATGGTTTTGAAGATTGACAAATGCCTACCCAGTTGAACCAGGTACATCAGGCAAACATCTCGAACAAACCAATTGGCACAAGAACCGTACATTCACAGGAGATAAACGTGATTTGTGAATTATCCATGAACTAAGAGGTTGTCTCCTAATGCGAAAAGTTTAAAAATTGATAAGGGGTTAGAGTTCGAGTTCAGCAAGGACAGAAATAAAGGAAGGAAGTTGAGACAAACACAAACTCTTCCCCCAAGGAAGAGTTGCATTAGAACTAAACAAGAACATCTTGACTTCTGGCGCTATATAATGTTGAAGTATGCCTACTGAAGATTTATTCGCACAAAGACAGAATTGAAGCAAGTACTAAAGGCAAAATTACCAGAGAAATTTTGCAAGAAGAATTCTTGTGCGATACAAAGGCTACTGACCATCTAGAAGAACTAGTTCCATCTGTTGTCTTTTAGAGTCTAGTTGGTTGTAGTAGGTGATTTAATATTGTATCTTTCAGCTTTATTAGAAGCAATTGTAATAGGTACACATTGTTCAAGTTAGAGTTAACTTGAAGCTTGTCGCAATTAGCTAGATGCTAGGTTGTTATAAAAGGGATTAGAGTTAGTCCTTAGGTTTACAAAAGAGTTTATTTTGTAATTGTTGTTTAGCTCGGAGTTGTAGTGAAGAGTTTGGGAAAATCCTACTGAGGAGTAGGTCGTGGGTTTTTCACCTTTTGAGCCAGGTGTTTTCCACGTAAAAATCTCTGTGTTTTTACTTTACTGCATTTATTATTCCGCACTAGTAGAAGTTGGAACACCAAGAATAACCAGGTTCTTCTATTGAGACAGCACTCGAAAATTGGACACCACACAAATCACCCCCCCCCCCTCTTGTGTGGTATTGAAGTATAAAATATCAGTTGTTATCAATCATGATCATTGTCGTAGTGTTCTTCAATGTGTAAAATGTAAAGTGCTCAAGGATAGTGTTAATGATTAGTTGGCTCGAGGATGAGCAATGTTTAAGTGTCGGTTAGTGATAATTGGCTATAAATGTATATTTATAGTGTATTATTTGCCCTATATTTTGGTGTTTTAATGATAATATGTGTGACATTTGGGCTTAATTGTATCGCTTTTATGTGTAGGATCGTTGAAGGATGAAAACGAGTGAGGTTGCACACGAGGATATAAAAAATACACAAAAATAACACGAAAAAGAAAAAAGCGGACAAGTCCTGGAACCAGACGCCAGGCCAGGCGACGCCAGGCTCCAGGCAAGGCAGACCTGGCGTGGAAGTAAGTGTCGCGAGCTCTCGGACACGCTACAAGCCAGGCCTTGCGAGCTCTAAAACCTGGACCTTTTTCAATCCATGCATTAAACGTTTCCCACTTGGTTTTGGGCTTGGGGATCCGACCCTAGCCTATAAATACCTCTCAATGTGATTAGTGGGGGGTTGGTCAATTTTGAAGATGACAAAGGGAAATACAAACGGAGCACGAAATTCATCAATTCTTCCATCTTTCATCTAGTATTCATAAATTCTATGTCAAAAAAATAGCACTTTGATTGTTGTTGTGAACATGAGTGGCTAAGAACCTCATTATTCCGGGGTTATGTGTTGTTACTGACTATTATAGTTTGACGGTTGATTATTTTGCTTGAATTATCATATTAATTTATCTACTCAATCTTGCACTTAATTAATCTACTGTGTAGCTAATAGTAGAATACAATTTACGAATTTATAGTTGAACTCGAAAGTGAAAATTATAGATTACATATAAGATTGAATAGAGTAAGTTCTTAAATTCGGGCATCGGAAAATAGATTCGGAATTAGGATAGACATATTCTAGTTGTCTTACTTAGTTATTTTTGCAGGAAATATACATGCATTCTTTTTAAATCTAAATTTGTAGGCATATAGTATTAGGTTGGCTTGAATAGGCGAGTGAATCGTCGAAAGAACTTCGCGAGCATAATAGACCATGTTAATCAACAAATTATATAAATTAAATAATTAAATCAACCGGAAGAACACAATAGGAGAGACATTAATCTCATAACCCCGAAATATTCTCATCTCATTGAAGTTTTTCTAAGTGGTTGCTTTGCACCTTTGAATTTCTTGCTTGTTTAGTAAATTCGTAGTAATTTTTAGTAGTAAAAATTACAATCATCTTCTTCACAATCACTTGAGCAATTAACTTATAAGTATTTTAGATTGTTGTGTTTGGCCCAACAACAATGATCCAATATCACGCTTGTTTATAAATTTGGTTTATTATAAGATATAGCTACATCTGGCATGGGCTCCAATTAGATCAAGTGCAGCTCAACAATTGAGGATAATTATTGCAATCCAATGGCTGAGTTATATGGTGAAACTATATATATATAACTCAGCTCTAGATCTTGTGCGGAAAAGTGGGAATAACGTCACATCCTTTCGATGACAGAATAGAGGTTCTAAACCATGTGAAAGCTGAAAAGTGGGTTATATATAGCGCACCTTCCCACGACAATATCCAAATGAACAGCAGATTAGTAGCAACCAATTTAATTTATGGCCACAAAGATTAAAATTTTAGCTTATTGTACTATGAGGCAAATTCAGAATATAGGGTCTTGAGTTTATAAAAAGTATGATTGTATTATATGTATACATTTTAAATTAAGTTGATATACACACATAGTTTGGGGGGAGTATAGTTGGTAAAAATTGTGCGAGACACCCTATTTGGTCGCCCCCATTTAATTTATACCCTTTTTTTTTAAACTCTTAATTTGTACCCACTTTTTAAATAATTTCAGCCCCCTTTTCCTCGCTGAGCTGAAGTTCACCAGTTACAAACAAAAATTTCAGCTCTAGAATCCCCAGTTATAAAGACAAAAACTTCAGCTCTTTGCGAGTTACAAAACAAAAACTTCAGCTCTAGAGCTGAAGTTCCCCAGTTACAAAGACGAACTTCAGCTCTCCCCAGTTATAAAGACAAAAACTTCAGCTCTAGAGCTGAAGTTTCCCAGTTACAAAGACAAAAACTTCAGCTCTAAAGCTGAAGTTCCCCAGTTACAAAGATAAAAACTCAGCTCTAGAGCTGAAGTTCTCCAGTTACAAAGACAAAAACTGAAGTTCCCTAGTTACAAAGACAAAAGCTTCAGCTCTAGAGCTGAAGTTCGCAAGCTACTTTAGGCCCGTCTACTAGAATACTGAAGTTTTGCGTGATTGCTTTTGCTACTTCAGCTCCGTATGCTGAAGTTATGTGAAAAAACGGGTACAATTACACTTTTTTTTACAAAGTAGATATAAGTTAAAACGTGATACAAAAAATAAATACGGATGCAAATGACCCGTATAGTTGAGATAATCTTAAAGAACCGAACTTATATCCGCCTCTATCTAAAGTAATTGACAAGTTTCTACTACTTCCACCCATATTAACATAAAGAGCCCGTTTGGACATAATAAATTTTTTCCTTTTTTAAAATTTTTTTTTATTTTCTTCCGAAATCAGTGTTTATTCATAAAATTTTTAAATTTTCACTTGAAGATGCATTTTGGAAATTTTGAAAAACTCAAAAAGATTATTTTTCAAAATTTTCACTCAAATCACTCACAAAATTACAAAAACAGCCCAAAATTATATTCATGTCTAAACACAACTCCAAATTTCAGATACCATTTTCACTTGAAAAAAATTTCACCCTTTTTTAAAATTTTACAATTCTTATGTCGAAACGCCCACAAAGTTTCATTGTAAACCAAAAGAACGTTTAAATTGGTTTTTTCCCTTGTCCCCTTTGAACAATAATCTACTACTAGGACTCTACAATAAGCCCCATCTTTTATGTGAAATTTGCTCTTTTTGGGGGGTCCAATGCCAGTTTGTTGGATTCGCAGTTTCAAGTTATACATTAAAATTCTATAAAACAGTTTAAGTGAAGGATCCCTAGGCGCTAGTACTTTGCTTTGCCGTAGCTTTTTTATGATTTTTAGCCAACAAAAGAAAAAGCAGTGTACTGTGAGTATGTATATCAACAATCAAATTGTGCCTTTTTAAAGTAAGTAGTCCGTTGAAATTCTCTTTTCCTGCTCTTCAATTATTTAACAACGACTAGTTGAATAAAGCAGTTACAATTACTGCACTTAAATAATACTACTACTACTGCTACTGCTTTGAAAAAGTGTCTCTCGAATGGAATCATTGACAAATATTCCCCAAAAGTTGGCTTCTTTTTTCTTTTTCTTTTTTAATTTGTAAAGGGATTTATTGTTCTTTTGACAAGGTTTACTATTAAAGCACGAAAGAGATTGCAATAGCAATGTCTTACATAGAAAATGTATAGAATAGCAAATCTTATAATGCAGAATCAGAATTATGTCGCAGGAACAGCGAAGTGTCAATCTTAGCATGGGCGGCTTACCCGGAGGTCTCGACTTCCGAGCCCTCGAAATGATTTTTCTTCGATCGTTTAATTGCGCGAATTGAAATAGTTAGATTAATACAAGTACTCACTCCGTCTCATATTATGTGTCGTGTTTCTCTTTTACACATTCCTTAAGAAATATTAATTAAGAAAGGGATTAGACTATTCTACCATTATTTATGTCTGAAGATATAATCTCTGTTCATTGAATATTTATTCTATTTATGTGTTATCTTTATCTTCAAAAATAATTATTACTAAAGGTAAAAAAAAAACAATCAATTTTGTCTTAAACTTCTAAAGGATAAATAATTTGAGACAATTATTTTTAATAAATATGACTATTAATATGAGATGGAGGAAGTACTAAATAACGAATGAAAAACCAAAAAAAGACTATTCTTCCTATTTGAGATAATATCTCCCCCCAACCCCCAACATATACTAAAGGGCCCCTTTGTGCATACAATTTTTTTTTTTGAATTATAAAACTTATTTGTTCATGAAACTTATTTGTTCATAAAAAGTGGTTTTGACTAGTTTTTCAAATATTTTGAACTTTTTTTTACCCAATCAAAAATTAAAATCTTTTGTCCAGTGAAATACATGTCTAAACATAATTTTAAATTTCAAATAATATTTTTTAACTTAATTATAAATACTACTTTTTTTCAAAAATTATACTAGTAGTAACTTTTATGTCCAAATGCCTGCTGAAAAGGTTCACAAGGCCTATACAACAGACTAAGGTGGAATGTAAAATGAAAGCACTGTAGGGCCTCTTGGGGAGGGAGGGGGAGGGGGGGGGGGGGGTTACAGATTTNGGGGGGGGGGGGGGGGGGGGGGGGGGGGGGAGTTACAGATTTCAACATCTAATCTTATACAATTGTATACCCTGACTATGACTTGAGGAACTGCTTTTGAACCTAACCCCTTTTGGCTTTTGGAGATAGGATAAGACTGTAGGAGCTGTAGCTGCCTTGTGTAAAAAAGTTTACATTATAGATCAGCTTATTTTACCAGTTAACAAGTTTTTACCTTTTTTCAGATAGCCAATCTGTATACGGTGAAAATCGGGTTCATCTAATTTTGTTGATTAATCGGGATCGGGATTGTGGGTCGATGATCGGCCCCGTATTATATCAGACCGAAACATAAAGGTGTGGTACCAAAATTGGGATTCAAAGTACCAATCGAGATCGAGACCAAAAAGGATAGACGTCAAGCAAGATCGAAGATAGCCTACTAACGGAAAGCCGATATATCCGTGACCGATCAAGGATCGTGGCGGAAATCTCGGCACGAATCAAATCAACAACGGTTATTTAGCCAATCATGAGATTTCCTTCTGTATTTTGAATTATACCATAAGTAGAATTTCTCTACTATATAAAGGGGATTTTAATCATTTGTAATCATCTAACTCTCCCATATCAAAGCAAAGCAATACTCTTTTCTCTCTTATACTCTCTTGTTCTTCAGTTCAGTTCATATTCTCTAACTATATACTCAGCCGGTTCGAGGGCGATCTAGCTCGAGGGTCGAGTTGCACTTTATACTGGTTTGCTTTATTTTTCAGTCAATTCTTAACATTAATTATTGTATTTATCAATTTGTGCTAGGTGAAATTACATATCCTTAAAACCACTTATAAATTTAATCGTTATCCGATTTTAAGGGTAAATAGTTTAGCGTCCACTGTGGGGCTAAGGATAATAGTGATTGCTTGGTACTAATTATCATAACACACACTGTTTTACGCTTGTTCTCGTAAGTGTTTACGATTTCAGGATCAGCATGTCGAACTCTCAAACAGTATCCACACACGCCGACAATGGCCTTGGCTTTCATGGGAAAACGACAATATAGCCACCCCAAGAATCAAAGTACCCAGGCTGACCTCGAGGGAGTACCGGTTGCAGACCCCATCGACGTCAGTTCCCATGTTGCCTTGAATGCGAATCTGGGCGTCGACCCCGAAAATAGCGCCTGCATGATATTCGATCAGCCGGTCAGAATGGACAAGGCGACGAAGACGGCGGAGTCAGCCTTCGATTAATATTTGAAATGTTGCAGGCTCAACAACTGCAATAGCGCAACTCCAAAATCAGAACCACGCACCAAATAGGGCCGAACCCGAGCCCCCACTAGAAGTTATTCACAAGGCCGAACCAGTACCAGAGAGGTCAAATGTGAATGAATCGGGGACTGACCCCGCTATTATGAAAATGCTAGAGGAGCTCACGAGGCGAATTGAATCAGGGGAGAAGAAGATTGAAGCAAATGACAAAAAAGTGGAAACGTATAACTCCCGATTTGATCAAATACTGGGGGCACCACTGATTCTGAAAGGTTTGGATTTGAAGAAGTTCGTGCAAAAGCCTTTCCCCCAAGTGCGGCTCCTAAGCCTATTCCAAAGAAATTTTGCATGCCGGAAATTCCCAAGTATAATGGAAGCATCGACCCAAATGATCATGTCACTTCTTTCACATGCTCGATAAAGGGGAACGATTTAGAGGACGATGAAATTGAGTATGTTCTACTGAAAAAGTTCGGAGAAACATTATCGAAGGGGATGATGATATGGTATCATAATTTGCCTCCCAACTCCATTGATTCCTTTGCCATGCTCGCAGATTCCTTCACCAAAGCACACGTCGGAGCTATAAAGGTTGAGACTAAGAAGTCGAACCTCTTTAAAGTGAAGCAGAAAGACAACAAAATGCTCAGAGAGTTCGTATCTTGGTTACAAATGGAACGTATGGACCTACCCTCGGTTGCAAATGATTGGGCCGTCCAGGATTTTACTCAAGGGCTGAACATATGAAGTTCGGTGGCCTCTCGATAGTTAAAGCAGAATTTAATCGAATATCCATATGTGACCTGGGCCAATGTGCATAATCGGTACCAATCAAAAATTAGGGTCGAGGATGATCAGTTGGAACTCCTTCCAGTTTCGTCTATCCAAACAGGCTCATCGACAGAATTCAAAGGGACATCGATAGAAAACCACGATTGAACAGAGATCGATATCAACCATACGGCGGAGATCGTAGAAATAACGGTCCTGGTCGCAACCTCGTTCGAAATGATCGAAGAAATGATCGAGGACAGAGCTCCCGAGGGCTCATGAGTAAGAGTGGTTTTGATAGAAATGTCGAGCACACAGAAGCACTATGACTATCGGAATAAAACTTCAGCGTTGATACAACGTCTATTATATCGGCCATTGGGCGGATCAAGGACACCAGGTGGCCCCGGCCCTTACAGACCATTCAGGCCCAGAGAAACCCTAATCATATGTGAAAATACCATGGTACTCATGGTCATAGAATAGAGGACTGCAGACAGCTGAGGGGGGATGTAGCCTGTTTGTTTAACGAGGGTCATCTTCGAGAATTCTTGAGCGACCGAGCTAAGAATCAATTCCGAGAGAGGGATGCAAACAAGAAGAATGAACAGGAAGAACCACAACACGTGATTCACATGATCGCCAGTGGTGTCGACATTCCACAGCGACCCGTATTCAAGCACACCAAGGTGTCGATCGCGAGGGAAAAGAGAACTCGGACTATGTACCGGAAGGGACCTTGTCTTTCGATGTCGAGGATGCAGAGGGGATCTCACAACCCCACAACGACGCACTGGTAACATATGTTCTTATGAATAAAATTCAACTTAAACGTATTTTGATTGATCCAGGTAGCTCGACCAACATCATCCGATTGAGGGTCGTAGAGCAGCTCGGCCTACATGATCAAATTGTGTCCGCAGCCCGGGTTCTTAATGGTTTCAACATGGCAAGTGAAACAACCAAAGGCGAAATTCTCTTTCTAGTGAATGTGGTCAGAACCATCCAAGAAACAAAGTTCCATGTGATCGAGGGTGACATGAGGTACAACGCCCTGCTCGGAAGACCTTGGATCCATAATATGAGGGCAGTATCCTCGACCCTTCATCAAGTTCTGAAGTTCCCGACACCGGAAGGAGTCAAAACGGTGTATGGAAAGCAACTTGCCGCCAAGAAGATGTTTGCAGTCATCTAAGTGATAACGGTCTCGGAACTCTCATCAACAACGACATCAGATTCAAAGGGAAAACAAGAGGCCAAATAGCAACCACAGGTACCAGCCTCGACCCAATCGGAGGAGCAGGGGACAGACGAGGATGATGAGTATTGGATCCCCCGATCTTTTATAATTCCCGATGACTTCGACGCCACAAAATCAACGGTCGAAGAGCTGGAACAAATCATATTGATCGAGTACCTTCCCGAATGGAAGATATACCTGGGCACGGGGTTAACTCCCGAGCTCAGGAAAAAACTCATTCAATTCCTTTTAGATAACATGGATTGCTTTGCTTGGTCCCATCTCGATATGACAGGGATCCCATCGGACATCACTACCCATCGATTGTGCTTGGACCCAAAGTTCCGTCCAGTAAAACAAAAAAGAAGGCCCCAATCTGAGGTTAAGCATTCATTCATCAAGAACGAGGTAACCAAACTTCTCAAAATAGGTTCCATTCAGGAAGCAAAATATCCCGAATGGTTAGAAAACATAGTGGTAATCCCAAAGAAGGGAAATAAACTTAGAATGTGCGTAGATTATAAAGACTTGAACAAAGCATGCCTTAAATATTCTTTTCCTTTGCCAAATATTGATCATATGATCGATGCTACGGCTGGTCACGAGATTCTCAATTTTCTCGATGCCTATTCTAGGTACAACCAAATACAAATGAACTCGGAGGATCAGGAAAAGAATTCGTTTATCACTAAATACGACACCTATTGTTATAATGTAATGTCGTTCGAACTAAAAAGTGCAGGTGCAACTTATAAACGCCTAGTAAATCGAATGTTCAAAAAAAAATAGTAAAATAAATGGAAGTTTATATTGATGACATGGTAGTTAAGACCCTACGAGCAGAGGACCATTTGAAACATTTGCAGGAGACTTTTGATATACTGAGAAAGTACAATATGAAACTCAACCTAGAAAAGTGTGTGATCGGGGTCGGCTCGGGCAAGTTCCTTGGCTTCATGGTATCTAATCGGGGGATCGAGATCAACCCCAAAAAAATTAAGGATATCAAGGATATCACAGTCGTAGTTAATGTCAAGGTCGTAAAGAGGCTAACGGAGCACATAGACGCCCAAGGGCGATTCATTTCGAGGTCCTCGGATAGGAGTCACCGATTCTTCTCATTGCTTAAGAAGAAGAGTATCTTTGCATGGACTCTGGAATGCCAAATTGCCTTGGAGTAACTAAAACGATACTTATCGAGCCCGCCACTGCTTCACACCGCGAAAGAGGACGAGCAACTCTACTTGTACTTGCAGTCTCAAAAACAGCGGTAAGTAAGGTCCTAGTTCTAGAAGAACAAGGTACACAATTCCCTGTTTACTATGTTAGTCGGACCTTAGGTGAGGATGAAACCAAATACCCACACTTAGAAAAATTAGCGCTTGCTTTAATAAGCGCCTCTAGGAAATTAAAACTGTATTTCCAATGTCATCCAATATGTGTTGTAACTACCTATCCCCTTTGCAATATTTTGCACAAACCCAAAATTTTTGGTCGATTGGCCAAATGGGCCATCTAGATCAGTGGGTACGATATCGAGTATCGACTCCGAACGGCCATCAAGTCTCAAATCTTGGCAGACTTCATGGCTGACTTCACGCCAGCCCTCGTACTCGAGGTCGAAAGAGAACTGTTATAAAAATCGGGTACATCATCGGGGGTGTGGACCCTCTTCACGTACGATGCTTCGAACGCGAAGGGGTCTGGGCTGGGTATCATTCTGAAACCACCCATAGGTAATGTAATTAAACAATCTATCAGGACTTCGAAATTAAGTAAAAATGAGGCCGAGTATGAGTCCATGATTGCAGGTCTCGAGTTAGCTAAAAGTTTGGAGCAGAGGTCATCGAGGCCAAATGTGATTCCCTCCTCGTGTTAAACCAAGTCAATAGGACGTTTGAATTTTGAGAAGACCGAATGCAGAGTGATGCGAGGCTAGAATTCATGGTTTAATATTTTATATGCCTTACATTTTATGTGTGTTAATGATAAAAACACACTTTTTATGTGCTTAATGGAGTTTATTTCATGTGTAGGTGAAGTGGAGATGGAAATGGAGCTAAAGGGATTCAAATACGTCGAAAATACGCTTAAGGGTCGAAGAGGAAACACCCGGGCGATAGCCGGGCGTTTGGCCCCTAAAGCCAGGCAGCCCCTGGCGTTAGGGGGCGTTTGGCCCCTAAAGTCAGGCAGCCCCTGGCGTTAGGGGGGCGTTTGGACCCTAAAGCCAAGCAGCCCCTGGCGTTAGGGGGACGTTAGAGCCCAAACGCCAGGCCTGCCCTGGCCTTAAGGGGGCGTTTGAGCCCAAACGCCCGGGGTCCCAAGTTCGGTCAATTCCGAGTTTTGACGAGTTTAAGTGTTTCCCGGTTGGAATAGAAGTCTCCTACACGTTTAGGGTTCATCCTAAACATATAAATACACCCCGAAAACACAACTTGAAGGAGAATTCGAAGGATTCAAAGGATTCAAAGAGAAAAAACCATTGACGTGACAAAACATTGATTTTTACATCTTTTATTCATTACGTTGTAGTTCAATTATGCAATTTATTTTGGGTTTGATTCTT